>PGWS01038476.1:0-43576 GCA_002896235.1 Cicer reticulatum | reverse complement strand
TAAGGAAACACAACTGTTGTGGTTGGTTATAATCGATTGGGCATCGACTGACTAAATTAGAAATTGAAAATACAAGTCAGTAGCATCCCAGTTTGAGGGTAATCGATGACAAAATCGATAACAATTCACAAGTAAAACTGGATTGAAATAAACGATTGGCAAATCGATGAACAATCAATGAAATCCCGAGTTTAGGGTACGATTGGCAAATGCGATTACTTAAAATCACTTGCATAGAAAACTTTCCTGTGACATAACAAATCGATGGAAATCTATGTTCGTAAATTCAATCACGCTAGAATTTGGTCGAAAGACGATTGGGAAATCGATTGAAGACCCGATCCAGGTAAGAACGTTTTCGAGACAGAATACAACAAATCGATTGCACGCGATAGTTATCAAAATGCTGAGTCACTGACTAAACACAATCGATGGCCAAATCGATTGACAAACTTTTGGAAACCCAGATGAACTCCTGAGCAGTGACCAAATCGTAAGTAATTTGTTAATCGATTATGAAGACTAACAAATCGATTACGAAATCGATTGATATGTGTGTTCAGTTTGAACATTAACTCTGCAATCGATTACGAAACAGATTCATATCTATTAAATAGATCACTGAGAAATGGTTGTTTAAAGAATGATTGGGTTAAAATGATTGCTTATTTAGTTCAAGTTCAGAAAAACAAGACACACGTAATCGATGGCAAATCGAGTTAGACTGGTTTATCACTTTACGAATCGATTAGTAAATCGATTGATTAAATGTTTTTCAGAACTATATAAACTGTCTTCAATCATTCTTTCAAAACAATGATATCAATCTGAATATACTTTGAATATTCTTGATATACAAACACTTGTTAATACACTGAGATTACTTTTTTCAGATCAAAAAGAAAGGGAAGGATTATCAACAATCAAAAGGATAGCTGGAAAGTGTTCTTGAAAGACAAAGGGTTCTCATAAACAAATCTTTGAATATCCAGAATTGTGAGAAGCCACTTGACCAAGATTGAAGACACTTTTTGTTCTTCCTGTATTGCTGTTTGTAATAATTCTTTTAAACAAAAACGAAAGCGAGAGAAAGCCAGCTAGAACTGGTGACACTTTCTTTGGGTGAAGTGTGTTCAACAGGAAGAGTCGTCTTTGATTATGTGTTAGATTGCTGAGTATTACAAGGATCAGAGGGTGATCATAGGAAAGAGATCATTAGATAGATAGGTTTCGGGAGGAAACTGGACAATCTGTAATTGATCCTTTCTTGGAGAAGAAAATTGAAATCCGTTTGGATTTGCAGGACTGGATGTAGGTTGTCAAGTTGACAACTGAACAGTATAAATCTTGGTGCAGATCTTCTCTAACCCTTAACTCCTTTGGTTTACTATCTTGATATATCTGTATATTGATTAAAATTAGATGCATGTTAAACATATTCTGTATAATATATTGTTAAATCTGATAATTGCACTTGATGCATCTTGATTAATCTCTATTTATTCATCTAATAAAACTTGTAATCTTGTATGCCACAATTTAATTTCCGCTGTGTGTATGAATTGATTTAATGCATAAAGAACTGATACATTCGATATATTCCGCTTATTACGAGCATACATACAACATTAGTCCTACTTAAAGTGAGCTTCATGTAAGTGTTACTAAAGAGTTTGAAAATCATAAGACAAACTCATCATCACCATCACCATCACTGTCATCATCACCAACTTTCCCCAAGCTCTGCCCCTGTCAACTTCCACCCTTAACCGCTATTCAATCTCTTCATTGGGTAACTCTGTTGACAAACATACCAACATTCATCAGCCCCAACCATTACCAACGTTTCACACCATAACCAACCATCATCACAATCACAATCACATCACAAATCATCCTCATCCCTTGCCCTACTAACTCGTTATCCACTAATTAATGAACTGAGTAAGGATCGTAATCATCACAACTCCACAAAATTCATCACCATATAATCATCATCCCAACCCAATGCCCATGTCAACTGCTCCTCTTAACCCCTATTCATCCTTCCTTTCCCTTTGATACCAAAACCAATCTCTTGTCCACGAGTTATTGAATAGAGGGTAGGAATCATAAGCACACATACACCACAAGTATATCACCATCACTCTTAGACCCAACCTCATCCCCTACCAAGATTCACATTTTTTTTCTCTCACTACGGATCCTTGCTTATTTAATAGAAGGATTGTTGCAAGAATTTAAATTTAAACTAAAGAAGAATTTTTAAACGATAATAGCAATAATATAATTAATTTTAATAAAAGTATGTTTTATCGATTTTATTTCAATATTTTTTCTTTAATTCTCCCATTATGTTTGTATTCAAAATCTATGAAATCTCTGTTAATGTATCAACGTACCTATGTTTGGTATCTTCCATATTCTTAAATAGTTCATAAATTAATGACCTTTGCTTTGCTTTTTAAATTACTTTGTGCCCATCTTTCGAAAGAATTCCCTTGTACCCTCCATTTGTAACGGAGAATTTAATAGCTTCATAAAATCCCAAATAAGTTACCACCCCAAAGCCATCACCTATAATATGCTAAACCTTAAAAAATCTTTCGTACCCTCCATTAAATGAAGCAAAAATCTTTTATTTTAATCAAATAATTTATGTATGAAAAACTAATTGAAAAAAAAAAATTTAACTAACTGAAAATCTTATAAAGATAATAAATTAATTTATTGAGTTAATAAAATTTCCCTCTTCCCTAATTACTTAAAAATAGTTTTTATTAACATAATATTTCAAAAAGAATTCATTAATATTTTTCAACTTAATATGGAATTAATATAAGCATTAACTAAGAATATACTACTATGTTTATGGACAATATAAAAAAAATAAGTGTTTATGTTATTTTTTTATAAGTTATTTCAGTTGTATATGTATCCCAACACTTAAAACTTAGTATATTCGATTATGTTTCATTTCTTGAAAAAATAATCAAATATATGATCTCTAGCTAAAACATGATTTTAATATGTTTTCAATAAATCATTCTATCTTTGGCTAAAATCCGCAAACATTTCTTCTCTATAAACTGGTATGGGAACTTGTGTCAGAAAGAGCATATTGATGGCAAACATAAAGCAACTAACTATGAGCTTGACTTGGATATCTCTAAAGCTTGATTTCTGATCTTTGGTCCTCATATTCAAGTGAGATATACGGTAGGTGTTCTTCCTAAAGGCGTTGTATCTTGATAGAATCCGAATTAGTGTGTAATAATGGTGAAATGATAATTATATTGCATAAAGCTTTTTTATGTTTATGTTATGAAATGACTATATGTTCTAGATTATGTGAAAACAATGGTGTTGTTTTATGCTGTAAGTGGTTTGATCCATCTAGCATAGGAACTAAGATCAAATTTGATATTCAACTATTGTAGACAAGGTGTATTATGTTCCCTTTCCATCAACAATCAGAAGCACAAGGATGATGTGCTGAAATCAAACACAAGACCAACGAGTGGAATGAGAGGATGAAGCAGATCAAATGAAGAAATTGTTATATCAAACTGATAAAATGGCAAATTGTAATCATGTGTTGGAGATGAGACTATTAGTCACCTTGTCTGAGTCAAACGTTGGAGAAAAATTTGATATACAAGAAATAGAAGAAATTAGATAACTAAGAAGTTGGTGACATAATTCAATCATCAAATGATGACGACGTTGATGATGAGATTGCAGACAATTAATTAATGTTGTTGTTATTAATCTCATCTTTTAATGATATTTTTATATTTTTTATCAATTAAAAATTAATGCTACTTCAAGTAGCATTTTATATGTGTTGTTGTTGTGTTATTGAGGAGAAGGATTTATGTTACACATCTCACCACACACATTTTGGAGGGACCAAAATATATTACGGTGTAAGTCTTTTTGTAACAGAAAATTAACTTTTTGAACAGAAATTGATGGAAGGACTATTTTAAAATGAAACTATATTTGCAAGATGTAAACTAAACAAAAATTTGAAGAACCAACAATCAATAATGTTATAATTGCAAAGATAAAGAGATATTAAACCTATGAAAATATATTTTTATGTATTTTTATATTTATCAATTATTCACGCTAATCATTATCAAACACTTCAATTTAATTAATTGATTTATCCATTATCAACTAACTACATGTTATCCGCTATAAGTTTATCCACTATCAATTAAATTATCCGCTATTTCTACCATTCAATGTCTTAATGCCCAAAAACGTTGCATACCGAAAAAGGAATAAAAAACAAAAATGGACGAGTAACACTTACAACAACAAAAACTGATCAATTTGTTCAAAAGTTTCAACTTTCATCAAGCAAATTATGATCCAACTCCTTCAAAGATGTTGGCGGCAGAACTCTTCTTCAAACAAAAATGCAAAGTCGGATGGTCCAAACTCTTTAAATTTTATGTGAATCTCATAAAATGGGAACAAAAAGTCACCAATATAGTAAAGAGGAAATAATCAACCTTTAAAAGCATAATTTTTCTTTGCTGATATGATTCTTTACAATACATTTTTAAAGATTCTTTACAAACAATTGTTTATAATATCTCCCAATAAATTCATTAGGAATTATTTTCCATCATCAATTAACAAAGTCATGTTCACTCGTGTCTTTAGTGCACTTGTTAAGAAGTTAAAAAGAAAAAACAAAGACAAATATTGTATGAAAAAAATCAAAAAATTTAAAATTTTTAGAGTTGAATGCAAAACTTTCAAAATTAAAATTTCACTTTTAGTGATTAACAAGTACTTAAGGCACTACCTGTCAGCATTTTCTTTAACCAAAATCCAACAACATGTCCAACAATTAAATTCAAATTAAAAAAAAAGAAAATAAAATACATATAAAACGGTGAAATACTCACTTTGCTTCAGTATAAAATAAAATAAAAGGGACCTGAAGTTGCACTTTTCTGTCAATTTTACCATGTTATCAAGCTCCTCAACAAAATCATTGCTGAAATTTTTAATACATTACCAATTTTTGACATGTATATTAAGTAAAACAAAAAATTATGCATTAGTAAAGACATTTAAGTAAAGTTGTTGGATAAAGTCTAGTTTTTCTGAATAGAGATTCTTACATGTTTTGACTTTTGCATTGAATCGTTATTTTTCATCACAGTGATTCATATGGAGCTATTAATCGGATCCATAAACCTTTAATCACAATGTCACACAGCCACACTAGTTCAATTCTATAGAACAGATCATGTTCAAGGAAGGTCGTGATCATTCTTCTTCGCACTCATTATATAAACACTTTTGTTTCATGCTATAAATGTGGGACAAAAACTATCTACTACTCTTTCATTTTGATATATAAATAAACCACACTTATGACACTTGAAGACATTTCAGTTTTGTAACAAAACTATAATATAAGACGCAAGTCGGACGTGTGTAATTTGAAAAAAAATATTTTAATTTGAATTTTTTTTTTTCAAATTTATAGCTGATATTTATGATGTATCAATTTAACCAGAAAAAAATTTCAATATTTGTGAGTTGGCATTATAAAAAAGGAAAAAATGAAATGGAAAAATTTGTAATAAAATAAGAATGATTTTTACTCTAAAAAATATAGTTAAAACAAGATGGTGCATATACATTTATTTTAACATGCAATCATTACACAATAAATCTCAAATTATTGCAGAAGTATGAAAAATGTTACAAATAATATGAAAGTTGACGTGTATCCCATTTGTCAAGGTTTAATCACAACTTGGGATTTGGTTTACAGAAATATACTAGTTGAAATTGATTCCTTGGAAGCTGTTAAGCACATTGAGGAGGCCGATATTGAGCGTGATACCTGTGGTAACTTGGTGACCGACATACTTACTCCTCATGCAAAGAAATTGGTCCCTTAAATTTTCATATTCTCTCAGGAAGATAATGCTTGTGCAGACATTTTTTTTAGCGAAACTTAGAGCTGAGCAATAGCACGAGGTTCTATATATATGCTTCCTTGCTTTAGCACCACAACAGCTTCAGCTGCCATTGATGGCTGATTGCCATGCATCTTCAACTTCCTTGCATGCGTTTCCTTGTTTCCCTCATTTCTTTTTTATTTTTCCTTCTTGCTTTGACAAAAAATAGATTCACAAGGATGGTAAAAAATTTTTTATTTGGGATAAACAAAGGTCTCATGAAGGATAATGAACAACGGGTAGATCATAACAGAGAAGATTCATTTGGTATTCTGCTGAAACACAGAAATACAAAAATATGTGAACCATCGTATTTTCAATAGAATCAGTTCAAATATATGTAACAAAAATGTAATTTTTTTTATAAACGAGACTTTTTTCTTTCTTCTGCAGGAAAATTAGATCTAATAATTTGGTTGTTGTTTAGTTGTTTTACTTTTACATGATTGATGTATAATATGTTTCATAAAATGTGAATATTATAGATTCTGCTTTTATAATCTACAATTAGTAGGAGTCAAACTTTAAAAAAGAAAGATGTAGTGAGCATATATTTAAAGGTTGACTCACAAAATAGACACTAATTTCGTGTTAGTATTCCGCAAGGCCAAAATGTTACTTTATAGGAATAAATTTTGGAAGCATTAAAATAGAGTTATTTTTGATAATCATTGTTCTTTAGTGAGTTTATATCATTTTATCAAAAAAAATTATAGCTTCTATTTTATATGCTACTATCAAGTAGAAGTTTGGTTTATGTTAATGGTGTGTCTAATTTTTTTTCTTTCTCATTTTTATTTTATTGATCTTATTTCCAAAATATTTAATATTAATTAAAAATATATTTTTATGATATTTTTATGCTTATCAATTAAAAATTATATACTACTTCAAGTAGCAAATTAATGTTGTTGTTGTTTGTTTTGTTGATTGGAGGAGTAAGGATTTCTGTTACCATTCTCACAAACTTTTGGGGGACAAAAAATATATTAACGGTGTTAGTATATTTGTAATAGAAAATTTAACTTTTTGTAACAGAAATTTGATGGAATGACTATTTAAAATGAAACTACATTTGCAAGATGTAAACCAAACAAAAAAAAATTACGAGAACCAAAATAAAAAATGTTATAATTACAACGACTAAAGAGATATTTAAATCTAATTGAAAATATATTTTTATGATATTTTTTATTTATCAATTAATTCAACGCTAATCATTATCAAAAACATCAAATTTAATTAATTGATTTATCCATTATCAACTAACTTATATGTTATCCGCTATAAGTTTATCCACTATCAATTAAATTATCCGCTATTTTTTACCATTCAATGTCTTAATGCCCAAAAACGTTGCATACCGAAAAAGGAATAAAACAAAAATGGACCAGTTACACTTACAACAACAAAAGCTGATCAATTTGTTCATAAATTTCAACTTCGTCAAAGAAATTATGAGTCCACCTCCTTCAAAGATGTTGGCCCAAAGTGCAAATTCTTGCTTCAAACAAAAGTGCAAGTTTGGATCGGTCACAACTCTTTAAATTTATGTGATAATCAAGAAAATAGGAACAAAAGGTCACGGCACTTAATTATGATAATGAGTAAAGAATTATAATCACCTTTAAAAGCATAATTTTTTTCTTTTGCTGATATGATTCTTTACAATACAATTGTTTATATATCTCAATAATTCATTTGGATTTCTTTCCATAATCAATTAAACAAAGGGTCATGTTTACCCGTGTCTTAGTGCACTTGTTAAAGGAGTTAAAAAGAAAAACAAAAGACAAATTATTGTATAAAAAAAAAATCAAAATTTAAATTTTTAAGGAGTTGAATGCAAACTTTCAAAATTAAATTTTCACTTTTAGTGTATTAACAAGTAACTTAGTGTACTTGAGCATTTCCCTTAACAAAATCCAACAATTATAGCAACATTTAAATCTCACAATTTAAAAAAAAAGTAAATAAAACATATGCTCTGGCCGAAGGACTCAATCTGTTCGTTGCAGTTGCAGTTGAGTTCTAGATTTGCAACTGTCAATCTGTTCATTGTGCAAGAGATACAACACTACAAATAAAACCCAATAGTCCTAATAGAATATTTTATTTACTTTTTTCTAATTCCAGAAAAAACCACTAAGTTTTCCATATCCGCTGAAGATCCACCTTTACCAAAAGTCTTAGGTTGACTTTGATTGGTGTCTGTTCTATGGGAAGGTTTCAAATCAATGAGTAGTTTCCCCAGAAAATTCAAGCTGTTCATTTTCAACAATTGCGGATGTAGAGGAATTCTGATGAGGTAGTGAGGGGAGAGACTTCCAGAGTTAGCATGTCATCTAACAATTTATTCCTTAGATGGCAAACCATCAGAGTTGAACCGCCGGGTAGCATAATGCTCTGCGAATATCAGCTTTTACAGGCCAACCTGCGGGCTCTACCTTTGGTATCCACCTGTGCTATTGATGAAAAACCTACATTTGTGTGGGGAAAATGTTGTATGCCAGAACTAAAGAAGCACCTTTGATGAATTAAAACTATGCATCTAAATTTGTAAATTTGGCAACTATATTAATATCATTAAATATTTATCATACTATATTATTAATCTTGGCAAAAATTAAAGTTTTTCTTGCAAGGATATAACAAGAAATCAAACACAATGAAGTTCTTGCAAGGATGAATCACGAAAATTTACAGTATAATCTAGACTAAATAAATGAATGAAAATCAGTTCATATATAACAAACAACCAAACTCAACTCTACATATTAGGAATTACTGTATTGTCTTTAGTATTGCTTCGCGGTAGTGTGGCATTGGCGAGCTGTCCTTAGCTCCAATCCACAGTATCTTCCAAAGACTTTGTGTTAGAGTCAATTGCAGATTGTTAAAAACTATATATTCTGCTCTGACGCTAACTAACACCTCTCACGAATTGCTCTCTCAGTTTCTATACTTGTAATACTATGATCTTCTCAAAACTCCAGAGAAATTTTGTTTAAAAGTTACCTGTTTAAGCCAAAACCCTTCAGATTCTTTGTCGTCTCCCAAACAGAAAATAGGAGCGAATGCCAAACATTTTGAAGTCTCTTTCGTAGCTCTAGAAACAATACATGACCATAGCCCTGCAGCATATTAACTAACAATTAACTAAGAAACTTATTTGAAGGAGTAAGTTACAGTTATTTATTGCGAGCACTTAAAGATATATGCAAAAAGACAACAGATGACATGAGTAGGAAAATTCAGAAAAGACTTAAAATTTCATATAGATGGCTTGCAGCTCAAAGTAATTGAAATGCACATAAGAGTATAAACTCTTTAAGAAACATAATCTTGGAGTTGACGCGAAAAATTCAAATTAAGTCACAAAACATTGGAGCACTTGGAAACAAGACAACCAAGTAAGTTTTTCACTATACTCGCTTGCACTAACACTTTTACTGAGAATACATATCATGAAGGTATCTAATTAACTTCATTATAAGCTAGAAAAACAAGCAAATTACAACTAGAAGTTAGAAATAAACAGTGTTGTTGAATACCAGCACTATAGTGTAGCGGAATTTGAACAAAATGCTATTGTTCTGCGATACGTTGTTTAGTACAAAATATTGTCAAATAGCGGCTATAGCACTGTCATAATGGAATTTGAACAAATCGTTATTCTCCGCGATCAGCAATTGATAACACCGGAACTAAAGCAGAAGCTTTATATAAAATCTTGTAAACAAAATCAAAAGAAGGTTACACTGACTAACCATTGCACGTTTATTTCTTGAAAACTAACTCCAGGTGTGACATTTTCATAAAAAAACTTAACAGGAAAGGAAAAAAAAAAAAAAAGGAATATATAAGAATACAAGCAGACCTTGTGTTGATAGATTGCATTGACAGCTGCAAGTGGGATCTCAGCATATTCTGTATCTGCAGGGATGATTGATAAGTAATTGCAGCTATAACCTGTAAAAATGATGAAAGTGAGTTAAAAGCTGAGATGTTATTATACGCATTCTATTATATTTCTCTAATTTCCACTACTATGTATTTGATGTCTAGCTCAAATTAGACGATACTACAGAAATATTATTTTCTTTTATTTCTATGCCATATGGTCTTAGAATGAAAAAGGAGAGTATATGGAGAGATCAATCAGGACTATTATTGAGATTTGAGACAATGTCAACCCACTTGTACAACCAACAGTACATCCAATGATGACTAATGTAATACTGCTATAATTTGATACGCGATCACAAAAGACTCAAAGAATCTTGGGGCTAAAAATGTAAGGCTTTTCTGTTTTAAGAAATAGAGACGGGCTCTGCTTAATTTGGAGATGTACTTGGCTGATTTTTAGTATAGTGCAGCAGAGGTTATTTATGGCAGCACAGTAGAATACCAAAATATGGAGTTATAAAAATAAAACACATATACAAAATGAGCCTTCTAATTTGTCACATAAATATAGTCATCAAGCAAATACCTTTCCTGAATCTCCAGCTGAACTAGATTTCAGAATAAAAGAATACTGTAAGTAGCTAAACACCACCTTTTAAGTAGCTAAAAAACACTGATACAGAATAAAACCTACAGTTAAACACAGCACAACATGCTCACAAAAAGAATACTGTAAATAATTGATTTTGTCTATCTTAGGGTTTTACAAAACCAAATGCATAACTGAATCCAAAACACTTTAATGACAATGAAGAACGTAATTTGATTATCAGAGTTGAACAACAAAAAACCAAATATGAAAATACCAACCTATGACGACGTTCTGGACACGGAGGCGACCCAGTTGAAAGAACGAACGGAATCAAAACGAACGACAGCGAAAAAAAATATTGAAATCTGTCAGACAACCGTGCGACCATCCCAGATCACAAGTGAACTGAGAATATAACCAAAAGACACAGTAGTACGATCCTATAGAACAGATCCTGTTCAAGTAAGGTCGTGACTGTTACTCATTTCGACGGTTATATAAATACTTCAGTTTTGTTATGTGTTGACGATGTGGGACTAGCACTCTGACGTGGGCTGGACCTAACATTAATTTTCTTCATAAGTGTTTGATATTTTCAACTACTTCCATAATTGTCAAGCAACATATGTAGCAGATAACATTTGGAAAGAAAACGAAAGAGATCATAGAAAGCGTTATCAATTTTGATTTTTTTTATCTAAATGACAATGTCTTACGATTCTCAGAGAGGAAAACTTATTGCTCCTCAATGCAATCGAGCAATCTCTCTCTTTTGATTTTTTTTTATTGATAAATAAAAAATCATATTATTTATAGTATAAACGTTTTTCATAAGATATTTTTGTAACAGAGTAAAGTTGGTTGATCAGTCAAATAATTTTTATTGAAATAGTAAGTTATTAGGTAAACAAGTTGATAAAGGTTTATGGTAATATCATTACTTGTTTTCTCTATCAAATTTTCTTACAAGTGTTTATGCAAGTTGATATGCTACATAATAAAGGTATAGAATGAAACTATAATCAAAATAGGTCATTGCTTATGAATCATGATAGTTTTGTTCCTTGATTATTCATGTTAAATATTAATTAACTCGTTTAAATTTTTTTCGTTATAGACGTGAAACATAACTCATTGAAAAAATTATTGCAGAAGTATGAAAAATGTTACAAATAATACGAAAGCTGACATGTATGCCATTTGTCAAGATTTAATCACAATTTGGGATTTGGGTTACCGAAATATACTAGTTGAAAATTGATTCCTTGGAAGCTGTTAAGCACATTGAGGAGGCCGATATTGAGCGTGATGCCTATGGTAACTTGGTGACTGACATACCCTCCCTCATGCAAAGAAATTGGTCCTTAAGTTTGGTCCATTCTCTCAGAGAAGATAATGCTTGTGCAGACATTTTAGCGAGACTTGGAGCTGAGCAGCATGAGGTCTATATATTGCTTCCTTGCTTATGCACCACAACAGCTTCAGCTGTCATCGATGGATGATGCCATGCATCTTCAACTTCCTTGCATGCAGTTCCTTGTTTCTCATTTCATTTTTTCTCTTCTTCTTGCATGACAAAAGTAGTTCTAAGCATGGTAATTTTTATTTGGATAAAACAAAGGTCCCTCATGAAGATCAATGACCCCCGATAGACATAACAGAAAAGATTCAATTTGGTATTCTGCTGAAACAGAAATACAAAAAATGTGATCATTATTCTCAAATAAATCAGTCCAAAATATATAGTAAAAAAATGTAATTTTTTTTATAAACAGACTTTTTTTTTTTCTTCTGCCAAAATTAAGTCTAACTAATTTGGTTGTTTTTAGGTTTGTTTTACTTTTACAATGATTGATATATAATTGTTATAAAATGTAATATTTAGATTCTCCTTTTAAATACTACAGTAGTAGGTAACTTTAAAAAAAAAAAAAAATGTAGTGAGCACATATTTAATAGGTTGACTCACAAAATAGACACCAATTTAGTGTTAGTGCCAAAATGTTAGCTTATAGTGAATAAATTTGGAAGATTAAAATAGAGTTATTTTGATAACCATTGTTCTTTAGTGAATTTATATCGTTTTATCAAAAAAAATTATAGCTTCTTTTTATATGCTACTTCAAGTAGAAGTTTGTATGTTATGGTGTTTAATTTTTTTTTCTCATTTTTACTTTTATTATCTTAATTCCAAAATATTTAATATTAAATAAAAATATATTTTATGATATTTTATGTTTATCAATTAAAAATTATATACTACTTCAAGTAGCAAATTATATGTTGTTGTTGTTGTTGTGTTGATTGAGGAGAAGGATTTCTGTTACACATTCTCACAAACTTTTGGGGGACAA
Source organism: Cicer reticulatum (assembly GCA_002896235.1). Classification (NCBI taxonomy): domain Eukaryota; kingdom Viridiplantae; phylum Streptophyta; class Magnoliopsida; order Fabales; family Fabaceae; genus Cicer; species Cicer reticulatum. The sequence goes on along the minus strand of PGWS01038476.1, from coordinate 30,722 downwards.
AAAATATATTAACCGTGTTAGTATTTTTGTAATAGAAATTTGATGGAATGACTATTTAAAAATGAAAGTATATTTGCAAGATGTAAACCAAACAAAAAAAAAATTACGAGAACCAAAATAAAAAATATTATAATTGCAAGGACTAAAGAGATATTTTAAACCTAATTGAAAATATATTTTTATGATACTTTTTATTTATCAATTAATTCAACGTTAATCATTATCAAACACTTCAAATTTAATTAATTGATTTATCCATTATCAACTAACTTATATGTTATCCGCTATAAGTTTATCCACTATCAATTAAATTATCCGCTATTTTTTTACCATTCAATGTCTTAATGCCCAAAAACGTTGCATACTAAAAAAGGAATAAAAACAAAAATGGACCAGTTACACTTACAACAACAAAAACTGATCAATTTGTTCATAAGTTTCAACTTCGTCAAAGAAATTATGATCCAACTCCTTCAAAAGATGTTGGCGCAAATTCTTCTTTAAACAAAAATGCAAAGTTGGACGGTCACAACTCTTTAAATTTATGTGAATATCAGAAAATGGGAACAAAAAGTCACCCACTTATCTAATAATAGTAAAGAAATATAATCAACCTTTAAAATAATAAATTTTTTCTTTGCTGATATGATTCTTTACAATACAATTGTTTATAATATCTCCAATAAATTCATTTGGATTCTTTCCATAATCAATTAAACAAAGGGTCATGTTTACCCGTGTCTTTAGTGCACTTGTTAAGGAGTTAAAAAGAAAAACAAAAGACAAATATTGTATGAAAAACAAAAATCAAAATTTAAAATTTTTAAGGAGTTGAATGCAAAACTTTCAAAATTAAATTTTCACTTTTGGTGTATTAACAAGTACTTAGGGCACTTGTTAGCATTTCCCTTAAACAAAATCCAACAATATGGCAACAATTAAATTCAAATTAAAAAAAGTAAATAAAAACATATAAAAATGGTGAAATACTCACTTTACAATTTCTATAGGAACTTGGATGTTGTTTCAGTATAAAATAAAATAAAAAAGGACCTGAAAGTTGCACTTTTCTGCCAATTTTACCATGTTATCAAGCTCCTCAACAAACCACTGCTGAAATTTTTAATACATTACCCAATTTTTGACATGTATGTTAAGTAAAACAAAAAAATATGCATTAGTAACGACATTAAAGTAAAGTTGTTGGATAAAGTCTAGTTTTTTCTGAATGGAGATTCCTTGAATCGTTATTTTTCATCATAGTGATTCATATGGAGCTATTAATCGAAACCATAAACCTTTAATCACAATGTCACACAGCCACACTAGTTCAATTCTATAGAACAGATCATGTTCAACGAAGGTCGTGATCATTCTTCTTCGCACTCATTATATAAACACTTTTGTTTCATGCTATAAATGTGGGACTAAAAACTATATACTACTCTTTCGTTTTGATATATAAATAAACCACACTTACGACACTTGAAGACATTTCAGCTTTGTAACAAAACTATAATAAAAGTCGCAAGTTGGACGTTTATAATTTGAAAAAAATTTGAAGCTGATATTTATGATGTAATCTAACCAGAATTTTTTTTAATATTTGTAAGTTGGCTTTATAAAAAAGGAACAAATGAAATGGAAAAATTTGTAATAAAATAAGAATGATTTTTATTCTAAAAATTATAGTTAAAACAAGGTGGTGCATATACATTTTTTTTTTAACATGCAATCATTACACAATAAATTTCAAATTTGTTAGTCCTAACTTATTCTCACTCAAATTATTGTCAAATGTTATTAGAGAAAAGTCTAAATTCAAGTCTCGACGCAAATATTAAGGGTTTTTTTTTTTTTTTTTTTTGCGAACAAACTCTTCTTAGATGGGTAATTCAGTTTATAGCGTAAAGTGAGTAATTTCAACCAATAAACAAATAAATTAATAGTTAACATTAGTATTATATACACGTCCGTGTATAGTAGAAAATAAGAAAATCAAAGTCCAAAATAAGATGGAAAAGAATACTTGCTGAAATGGCCAATGTTTGGATAAAAATGAATACTTTTGCAAGCAATCTCTAAACTCAACCAAAAAATCATTGCAATATCCAACATATGCCTTATTAGAGTACCTTTTGAAACCTCATTTGAGATTTAGTTCAGTAAGTCATCCTCCAAGTGAAGGACAAGTTTTCTAACAAGATTTTATTCTACTAAAAAACTAGTAATTTACATAAATGAAAAGTAAACATCCTTATATACAGAGATATTTTTATATACCAAACATCAAAAGACACGTTAGCATCCTTATAAGGACTCTGCAAATTGGGAGGCTTCCAAGTCAAGCTCTTGTCTCATAACACAGTTCAAAAACAACTCACTACTGAAAGTCCTTATACCTTTCTTTGAAGCCATCATTGTTTCTTCTATATCTTCTTCGCATGTCACAAAGATTGTTGTTGATGTTTCATTTACTTTTTCGAGTCCACTAATAACCTAATACAAGAATTAACGGAATTTGTCAAAACCAGCGTTCAGTTCCTCAAAGGGAAAAGGAAACCAAATTGTGCATAGATGTGTTACAGTGAAGTGAATAAGATGTATCATTAAATGCACTTAGTATAGGACATGCACATGCAAGTCACTCCTGGAGAAAATGACTGCACCCAAGATGAATCATAAATGATTCATCATATGAATATTTCTCTAATTGTAACAGCTTAGAGCACAAACTAAAACAAAGTACATGCTTAGCATAAAGGAAATTGAATGAGTAATGCAAAAATAATAAATTGATATGTAAGTGGACTACGAATTTTTTAAGCCATAGAACTTACATTACCACCAGCAGACCTAACAATGGCAGACAGAGTTTCTGCAGGAGTTTGAACATTAGCTGCAATACATATATTATACCCCTTAAACAAAGCATGGGGAGAAGCTTTTGCTCAGAAAACTGCACTTCTTAAATCCGATTTGTACTTCAACAAATAATCCTCATCATTCAGTATGTGGGGCAATTCATCTGCATATTCATTTTTAAGATTGTGTAAGCTCTCTTGAATAATAAATCAATATAGACAAGATAGTTTGATCCATCTTACCAACAAATCTGCCTTGACGAAAACTTTCTTTTAACCAACTTGATGAGACCACCCAAGCACTGTGTAGTTACCAATATCTCCTTGTTATAAATTATTAATAATCAACACAATGAATGCATGTAAGAATGGGATAGGGCACGTGTGAGTAAATAACAATGGACACCAGAAGCAATAAATTGAAAGATGACACCAGTCCTGTGAAATTACACGTTTCAATGGCGAATTTGAAATTCAAAAACTGGTATAATATTTTCCCAACATCAAATAATGAATTCTTAAATGACCAAAATTTATCTACTCAAACATCTAAAGTTTGACAGATTGCATACAACTGAAATTGAGGAAAACTGACAACTCAAAAATACGAAGGTTTGCATTGCAATAAATAATGACTCTGACAAAGATGGTAAGTTAGCATTAAATGCTGCAAAAATAATATTCTTTACAAGAGAAACATAAGCGAAATTCATAACCCTAACAGATTAGGGAAATGCACTTCCAAATATTTATTTAAAAACCAAGGGATACCAAGATTTCAATTAACTGCAAATTTTTAGACAATTAAAACTTGATTTCAAATATAAACAAGATTTAAGTGTTTAAAATTAGTCCTGCTGACAGGTTCGAACCTACCCTGAACAGAGCGTGGTACAGAAATTCAGAGTTTTTCTCACTTTTCCTGTGACATCATGTGTTGTCGTGCTTCCATCAGAGGCAATAGTTCCACCAAGGTCTTCAATCACCTATATGTAAAACAAATGTCTAAGAAATCTTGACCCCATAATTTAAATTATTTCCAAGGATCTATGAAAAGAAAAATTAGGAATCACAAAAAATTAGCCCTCTGATATATTCCCTACCATATGTAATAAACCAAACCTTGAAAAGAAAGAATGTTACATTTAAAAGGCAGAGATAAGATTTCAAAATAAAAATTATAAGTTAAAAAAAATAATACTCATCAATATACTAAAGAAATAAATGTAACTCATCAATATACTAAAGAATTTATAAAATATGGGTAATTAAACAGACCTTTGCAAGCTGTGTTTTCTTAGCATCATCAGTGATATTTATTCATCAAATGATTCTAAAGTATTGTTTAGTCGACGGCAGTTCTGAGTTGGCAGGAGCTTCTAAATGCAAAAGGTCTCCAATACAATTTTCAGACTTTTTTGTAATCAAACAATCACCGTGAGGGGCTTCCACAAAACAAGGATTGACCCTATCACCAGCCTCTTGGATAAGACCCCAGCTAGAATCTGATCGGCAGTCAACTAACCGGCTTCCCTTCACCCTCTTTGACTTCAATGAGGATAAAGAGGCTTCCCAGGCCCTCTTCGCAACTTTTGAAGATTGAGAACAATTTACTACATTAGCATAATTTACATCCTATGAACAATCTGCACCATTTGCCTGTCTATCATCATTTGCTCTGGCCGAAGGAGCAGGGTCGTTGCAGTTGCAGCAGTTCTTAGATTTGCGACTGTCAAATCCTGTTCATTGTGCAAGAGATTACAACAACTATACAATAAAACCAAATAGTCCTAATAGAATATTTTATTTACTTTTTTTCTAATTCCAGAAAAAAATTACCACTAAGTTTTTCCATATCCGCTTGAAGATCCACCTTTTACCAAAGTCTTAGGTTGACTTTGATTTGTGTCTGTTCTATGGGAAGGTTTCAAATCAATGAGTAGTTCCCCAGAAAATTCAAGCTGTTCATTTTCAACAATTGCGGGTGTAGAGGAATTCTGATGAGGTAGTGAGGGGAGAGACTTCCCAGAGTTAGCAGTGTCATCTAACAATTCATTCCTTAGATGGCAAACCATCAGAGTTGAACCGCCGGGTAAGCATAATGCTCTGCGAATATCAGCTTTTACAGGCAACCTGCGGGCTCTACCTTTGGTATCCACCTGTGCTATTGATGAAAAACCCTACATTTGTGGGGAGAAAATGTTGTAATGCCAGAACTAAAGAAGCATCTTTTGATGAATTAAAACTATGCATCTAAATTTGTAAATTTGGCAAACTATATTAATATCATTAAATATTTATCATACTATATTATTAATCTTGGCAAAATGTAAAGTTTTTCTTGCAAGGATATAACAAGAAATCAAACACAATGAAGTTCTTGCAAGGTTGATCACGAAATTTACAGTATAATCTTAGACTAAAAAATGAATGAAAATCAGTCATATATAACAAACAACCAAACTCAACTCTACATATTAGGAATGTACTGTATTGTCTTTAGTATTGCTTCGGTAGTGTGGCATTGGGCGAGCTGTCCTTAGCCCAATCCACAGTATCTTCCAAAGACTTTGTGTTAGAGTCAATTGCAGATTGTTAAAAACTATATATTCTGCTCTGACGCTAACTAACACTCTCACGAATGCTCTCTCAGTTTCTATACTTGTAATACTATGATCTTCTCAAAACTCCAGAGAAATTTTGTTTAAAAGTTACCTGTTTAAGCCAAAACCCTTCAGATTCTTTGTCGTCTCCCAAACAGAAAATAGAGCGAATGCCAACATTTTGAAGTCTCTTTCGTAGCTCTAGAAACAATACATGACCATAGCCCTGCAGCATATTAACTAACAATTAACTAAGAAACCTTATTTGAAGGAGTAAGTTACAGTTATTTATTGCGAGCACTTAAAGATATATGCAAAAAAGACAACAGATGACATGAGTAGGAAAATTCAGAAAAGACTTAAAATTTCATATATAGATGGCTGCAGCTCAAAGTAATTGAAATGCACATAAGAGTATAAGACTTCTTTAAGAAACATAATCTTGGAGTTGACGCGAAAAATTCAAATAAGTCACAAAACATTGGAGCACTTGGAAACAAGACAACCAAGTAAGTTTTCACTATACTCGCTTGCACTAACACTTTTTACTGAGAATACATATCATGAAGGTATCTAATTAACTTCATTATAAGCTAGAAAAACAAGCAAATTACAACTAGAAGTTAGAAATAAACAGTGTTGTTGAATACCAGCACTATAGTGTATTAGTTTTATTAAATTGAAAACAATTGAAAACAATTTTTTTTTATATAAATAGGGTTTAGGGTTATTAACCTCGTTCGTAATAATTGAAAACAATTTTTTTTTTTTTATAAATAAATGTTAGTAAATTAGTAGTTATATTAGTTTTATCAAATTTTGGACCCAAAACCTCTTGGAAACTATTGAGTGTTCCTCAACAACCAAGCTATAACTTAATTCAGATATGTATTCATGGTAATTATTAAATATAAATACATATGTTTTAATTTGTAATTCATTATATATAAATACAAAAAATGTATCGTTTAAATTGTAACAACAAAAAATTAATAAACTTTCAACAAAAAGTTGATAAACTTTCTACGAAAATGTTATATCTCTAAAGTTACAAGAAAATTCTGTAAAAAAAAGACAAATTGGAACTCAAGTATCTCGACACATTTCAAAGGTACATGTTTGAAAAATTGAATGAATGAAAATTGAATTTATATATAAGAAAAAATTCTAGTATTTATGGTTCTCTATCATTTTATTAGAATTTCATCACACATTTAGTATTATCTATATTAATTTGTAGTTTATGTTGTGTTAAAAAGATGTAGCTTATGTTTCCAAATATTTTTAAAAAAAATATTTTCATCTACAAATTTAATATAACTTTCAAACATGACGTGTTTCATGTTTAATCAATTTAACATTAAATGATCCAAATTCATCTCGCTTCTCACTCAACCATGATAAAATATAGAATTTTAAAATAATTTGAACTTATAATATTTATAATTTAAATAAAAAATTTGATGAACGACATTTTTATTCTTTTATACAAAAGATTACAATTTTAATTTTTTGTAATAGTTAATAAACAATTTTTTGGTAAAGTTATGTGATAAATAATTGTAATTGAAGTTTACCTTAAACAAAATATTTCAAGTTTCAACAAGTTAATACACACTAATACTAAAATTAATTGTAAAATTTAGTTATCCTAAAAGCTACTATTTTACTTTTAATTTTCCTTCAAAAAAAATAATAATTATGACTTTTTCAATATCATTATTAATAGCTGAAACATATGTTTTATAAGTATATATTAGTAAATTAGTAGTTATATTAGTTTGAAACCTTCCTTCTTAAAACTCTTCGGGTGGCCATCACTTAAATTGCACTAACAAAAAAATTAATAAATTTGCAATAAAATATTAAAGTAAACAAAATATTACATCTCTAAAATAAACCCTAAAAGTCATTACAAATATTTAGAGCATCATTATATGAAGATCTTAATGTAAAATATTATGATTGGTTTATCTTTGCTACGAAAAATGATAAAGTACAAGTTATTTTTGAAAGTGATGGTATAAGATACATTTAAGAAATCATGCATTTATTATTTAAAAGTAATATATTTTATTATGCGAATATGATATCCTCCGTGCATAATTGCAAAAGTAAATCTCTCGAACCAAGTTGGACCACAATAGACGACAAAATTATCCCTTAAAAGATTTAACATTATTGTATTCACATAAATTTTAAGATTACAATTAATCGAATCGTTAATATACAAAACATTTATATCTTTATTTTATCTATTTTTATAGTGAAAAATAATTATATATTTTAATGCAAAATTTATAAATACACATAAAAATTTATTTTTGTTAAGTTGTCTTGTAATTAGATTCATACATTTTGTACTTATGGAAGTTATGTGTATAAATTTAATTTTGATTTATCATACTTCAATGCAATTAGAATATTAATTAGTTGTTTATTTGAAAAAGATAATAAATGTTTATTACAATATGAAAATAAATGTATATTTAGAAATAATTTTTTTCTTAATATATGTGCATATAAATAAAAGCAAATACATAGGGAAACAAACTTGAATTGACTAGTTAATTTGATTTTGATCATAATTTTATTACTATTAAATATGATAAAAATAATTCGACTCAGTATTTCATTTAATTAAATTTGACAATAAACTAAAAAGATTTACTACTTTTATATGATATTTTAAATGATTTACTTTTTGTATACTTATAAATTTTATTTTATTAAAATCGCAATACATATATGTGAGTGAATACAACTATATATAATATTCATAATGAGTGGTGTTCTTTAAATGAGTTTTTCTTATTTTTTATAGAGAAGATGAGAAAAGCTACTATGTTTGTGAACAAAATCAAGCTTTATTGTGTTGTCTTTTTTTTCTTGCTCACAATTTTTACAACGGTCTTCAGTATTACTACAGCCTCACCCAATGTAAATATTCATCAGGTATATCATATTAGTCATATTTTATCTTTTCTGTTACATATGAAGTATTTTTTATTAACTTCTTTTTACTCACCAATTTGGATGTACACCATTCTCAAGAAACGTAGCTACTATGTTACACATTATTAACTTATTTTTTATCTGTCTGTTACATATTAAATATTATTTCACATTTTACATATTCTGAAAGAGGTAAAAAATAGTAGACCACCAAAATGTTTCTTAAACTTTATAATTCATGGGTATTATTTTAAATATAAGACCGATCAGATCTGGTTCAAAAAAATTAGTTATTTATTAATTATTTAATTTTGAATAAAATTAAAATTATTTAAATAGTGGCACAAATGAATCGAACCAGCGGCACTAAAGTCATAGGCTCTTATGGTTTCTGCAATGTTTATAATAACCAACATAAATGAGATATACCAATGTTTAATTAATTAAAATCTCACCAACTTTTCTATAATGATAATAACAATAATATAGAATTACTTAAAGAAGACTTAAATAAAACTATACAATTTTTCCATTTTCATAGTACACTTGTGTGTGTTGTAAATGTGTATTACAATATTTTTTATCATTGAAAAATGTATTAATTATAAGGTTAATTTTTTTTATTGATATTTATTCACAAAATATGGATTTTTTGTAAATATAGTAAATAAATTTATGTATGAATATTTTTATTTTTCTAACATAAGAGTTTTAAAATTATCTTCATAGTCGTAAAATTTTCAAATAATTAACGAGTAAAGCGTTTTGACTAACGTTACAAGTAGTTTGATAGTTTATAAATTTTGAATCTAAATTACACAAAACTTATAATTTGATGATAAAAAATGATAATTTAATCATTATAACATTATGACATATCATGTGCTTCATATTAAAATTAGTATTTTATAAACAAAATATGATAATTATTGTTCTATTAAACTAAGCATTCTGACTAATAATAATATGTTTGGTCAAAATGTTAAGGAGAAAATAAGAGAAGATATGGTGTATATAGTTTCGTCAAGAAGACTTTTTGAAAAGTTGATCGGGTCAAGTCCTCCGGTTTGCAAAAACAAATGCGCGGCAATGTCCAACAACTTGCCATGCTACCCTTGTGTCTGGACCATATGGTTCTTTGATATGGAGTTGCAAATGTGCCAACAATTTGTCTATCCTATGATAATATTTATTTTTCTGTTTGTATGACGTTACTTTCTCAATTTAAAATAAATAATAAAATATAAATTGAATTCAAATTGGTTAATGATTACATTCTTAATTTATGGAACAATTTTTATATTTTATAAGAATTATTTTTTATAATAGTACACATATTTATCATTTATATAATAACTAGTAATAATTTTAAATAATTAATATTATATATATTTATTTAAATTTGAATTTATTTTGTTTATTTCAAATATATATTTTTTCTTATAAATATAATAAATTTGTGATTTTTGTTCTAAATATTCCAATTTGATCTTCTACCTTATTTTGGTCTTTCCAAGATTTGTTATTCTGGAATTTATCTCTATTATATGTATTTAATATTCATTTTAATCTTTATAAATAAATAATTTTGGAACAAATATAATCAAACATAAAAAAATATTACAGTGATTAATATAAAATAACACGAATTAAAAGTAAAAAATTATATATTTTTAATTAACAAAAAAATTATTTTATAACGACTAAAAAAAAACATGTTATATTTACGAAGACAAAAATATACTTAAACGTATATGAAATATTAGATCACCACCTAACCCTTAAAATACATTCTTTAACTTAATGTATATTACACTAGTCTTAATGATATTATACACGTTTTATCTAAAAAAATGTGTTAAAAGTTAACACAATAGCAATTTGTAAATAACATGAAAAGTATTTCTTTAGTGCGTTAATTTAGACCTTAATTTTACAATACTTTCTAAATAACTTCATTTTAACGCGTAAGTTTAGACATTAGTTATTAGGAAACTTGTGTCAATTGTGTTCATAATTTTGAAAACATATATTTTACATCAGTTGTGAGAGAAAATTGACGTAAAATGTTGGAAAACACTTCATGCGGCTCTTTAATTTAATTTCAGGTAGTAATTTTGTCTTTTTTCTCTTTTTTTTTTCTTCTCGATTTGATCACACAAGTCTTAAAATATCAATAATATTATCTTTTTCACATAAATCTATAAAATTTATCATCTTCAAAAGAAACTCAAAAAATGAGTAATAATGTTCAACAAAATCTATATTTTCGTCAAATTCATAAACTAAATCTTTAAATAAACTCATATTTTCATATCCAACAACGTCAATTTCATCAATTAAAGAACTCGCACTTTAAGATTTATGTTAGGGATTTGATTTGGAGTAAGATAGAAAGAAGAAGAAGATATTGTCTAGGTCATTGAGGGGTTTAGGGATTTGATTTGCAGAAGGAAAGAAAGAAGAAGATATTGTCTTGGTGATTTAGTGATCCAATCTTAAAGTGTGAGTTCTTTATTTGATGTTGTTGGAGACGAAAATATGAATTTATATGATGTATTAAGATTTGATATTATAAAAAAGCTAGTGTAAAGTTTTAAGGTGGTGGAAAAATTGTTAATCACTCGTACAAAAGTTCTAGTATTCGATATATGATAACACTAGTGATGTTTGACAAAACCAATTAATTTTGGTTCAGCAACAATGAGATAACTACGTCAAGTCCCTTCATTTGAAGACTTCAATCCACTAAATCAAATTGATTTTCACAAGCACTAATAAAACTGATATTTTAATCTTATCAAGCTTTTTGAGGTTGCAGCCACTAATCAGTTAGATAACAAATATAAGGAGTTGAAGTGTTTCTAGGTAACTCTTACAAGAGAATATTGCAATGTAAACTCTCAATAAAAATAGTAATATTATCTCAAGAAAATATTTTCTCTTTTTTATATGCAAGGAATTTGTTGCAGAGAAGTTTCACTCAATTGTTGTATTTTTTGAGTTATCGCTCACACTTTTTTACATAGAGAAATATGATGCAATTAAAGTTTCTAACTATTGCATGAACTTTTGCGCAATTTTCCTACAAAGTGTAAGAATCGTACAATTATGAGATGTCTTAAATCCCCACATTAATTCTATCTTTTCTTAGCTTTATGATGATTGATCATTAAGTTAGAAACATCAGATGATGTATGCATCATAGGATCACATTTATGTCAATGGTTAAAGTAGAGGATAATTTCCATCAAAGAATAACAGATGATTTGACTTCGTTCAATTGAGAGACAGTGAATGCTGAAGTGTTGACTTTTCTAATAGTGTTGACCAGATGATCAAATAATTATTTTGTTGCGTTTAACAAATACATACATATTAGAGTAAGCATTAAGGCACGTTAATTAGAGTCACATTGAGTTGCGTTGATTGAAGTCTTGACTTGATTACATAGAGGAAGAGTGATAAAGCGTTGTATACTCAAACGATCACCATTAGAGCTTGTGTTAGAACATCTGCACATCTCAAGAAAATACATTAGAACATAAATTGTTCTCACACATATTATGTTATCATCAAAACCAAAACTAAAGGTTATTTTTCTCTAAACAAATTTGGTTCTAACAATCTACCCCATTTTTGATGACGACAAACACTTATATTTGTGAACAATTCTTTAGCATGTAAACCTGTGTAAAAGTGTTAACATAATAATGATATGAATAGTCTTTAGCATGTAACCCCTTATTCCTTAGCATGTAACCATTATTTGATATAGATTAAAAAGTTAAAAGACAATTTTGAAAGAAATCAAAAGAATTATCTAAGAAAAAATTATTCCCAAATTTTTCTTCTAACCTTGCAAATTTGTCTTTGTTCCCAAACTAAGAAGGGTCAAAGGAGGTAGGGAGAAGACGAAGGGCCATCAATTTCAAAAGAGGAACTAGAGCTTGAAGCAACAATTATAGTTGGGACCTCTAGAAGTGGTATCTCAACTTGAGGAATGACCAAAAGAAACTAAAATGGTTTTGGTGAAACAACCACTAGAATTTCCAGATGATGAGTTTTAGAGGGAAAGTCAGTTTCACTAGTTGTTCCTTCTAGTGTTGCAGGCAGTGTCCTCATAATTTGAGTTTCATGTGCCGTCTAGGAAGTGTCCTCATAGTTTGAGTTTCTTGTGTCATCTTAAAATTCAAAACCCAGAAGTATACGATCTTTGTAGTATTCTGAATGACAACAATGTTCTGATGGACCAACTATTGTCCATACTCCATATTTTCTCTTACACAATTTGTTGCAAAAGATAGACAATTTTTCCACAAGGAAGAGACTTTATTAGGATCCAAATTACTCGAATTCATGTTCCTAATTATGTTAGCCCTAATAGTAAATGCATAAATAAATTTATTCAAGTTTGGGAAACTAGAAAGTAAATAAGGGTGAAAGGTGCAAGGTCACAAGGAATGTCAACATTTGGTTAAGTGATAGGATTGACTTTGGTTTGGGCAAGTTAGAGGCACGTAAAACCCTTGTTTTAGGCCTCGCCAAAAAATAATTTTTTTACTTTAATTTTTATACGGTATAGAGGCTCAATAATATATTATAAAAACTCTTTAACTATACACATAAACAAAAAAAGACCTCCAAAAAAATGTAAATTTCAATTTTTGGCATATTCATTGTTTGAATTGATATGTGTGATGTGTGTTGATTGTATTATTAATAAATTAAAATCGATGCAACTATTTATGATGATGATGACAGTATACCGTTGGAAGAATCTTTTGATCTTAAATGCATTTATTTTCACTAAAAAGCATATAATATTAATGGCAAGATATTGTTTTTCACTAAAAGTGTCTATTTAAATATCATATTAATATTAAAAGATTCGTCTGAAATTTTGCTATCCAACGTTAAAGATCATTTTGAACTTTCATTGTGTGATTAGCTCTTGTCAGTGCCCATAATATACTTAGATATGTGTTTTGAATTTATTCGTCTCTTTTTCATATGTTAAGTATTAACTAAATACTCATCTATTAAGCATTTTGGTAGTATTTGCGAAAGAGTTTGATAATCTTAAACACAAACTCAATCATCACCATCACCATCACCATCACCATCATAATCACCAACTTTCCCCAAGCTTTGCCCCTGTTCAACCTCCATCCTTAACCCCTATTTAATCTTTTCATCTAGGTAACTCCCAATATAAACGACACTATCATTCATCAGCCCCAACCCCTGCCCATGTTTCACACCGCAACCAACATCACCATCAGCATCACAAATCAACCCCATCCCCTGCACCCACTTACTTTTTATCCACTAGTTATGAACTGAGTAAGGAGCATAATCAACATAAACACCACAAACATCATCACCATAAATTATCAGCCCCAACCCATGCCCACACTCCTTATTTAACCCCTACTCGTCCACACTTTCCCTTTGATACTACAACTATCTCCTGGTCCACTGGTTATGAAGAGGGTAAAAATTATAAGCACCACAAACATCGTCACCATCACTCCTCAACCCCAGCCCCATCCCTTGCCTAGGTTCACACTTTTCAATCACTATGCATCCCATTTTTTTATGTTATAGAGGATTGTTGCAAGAATTAAATTTAACTAAAAGTATTTTTATCTTTGTAAGAATATACACAAAGAAATTTAAATAAAACTATATTTATCGATTTAACAATATTTTTGCTTCTAATTCTTCTAGTATGTGTTGTATTTTTCGAATCAATGAAATTTCTAATTTATATTATCAAAGTACATATGTTTGGTATTCAATATTTTGTTAGTAGTTTATAAAATTGATCACCTTTATTTATTTTGTAAAATTACGTTGTACCCACCTTTCGAAGGAATTTATTAAATTACGTTGTTCTTCAAAAACATATTGGTTCCAACAGAACCTTATAAGTCTGTCTTTTCTGTACATGAATCTTTCTCCAACAAAAAAAGGATGCTCGTTAATATTTCAACTTGTAACTTCGTTAATCTTTCTCCATCAAAATTACCACTTGATAGTCATTTGACTAACTAACTTGTTTGCTTAGTTTATAGTATGACTTTGTAATGAATATTCATAAGCTCCTATAAATGAAATCCTCTGAGATACTTTCATAGTATCAATATATCTTCCCAATCTTTTCAAGTTAATTTTTCTTGCAGAGAGACATGGTAAGAGTTTTGGTATTAGTTGTTGGATTTTGATCCTTTGATTCCTAATTTTGACATAATTAATAATTCAACAATGCTCATACAATACATGATAAATCTAATATTTGAATTGAGCAAGATTTCAGGAACAACAATCAAATCCTACACACTTGGAATAGGTTGCTTGGAACACAAGAAATCAACAAAAGTTGATTTTTGACTAAAGCAAATCGATTGGGAAATCGATTTCATGACAAGGGTGTAAGGAAACACAACTGTTTGTGTTGGTATAATCGATTGGGCAATCGACTGACTAAATTAGAAATTGAAAATGCACAAGTCAGTAGCATCCCAGTTTTGAGGGTAATCGATTGACAAATCGATTATACAATCACAAAGTAAAACTGATTGAAATAAATCGATTGGCAAATCGATTGGACAAGTCACAGTGGAACCCCAGTTTTAAGGGTAATCGATTGGCAAATCGATTACTTAAAAAATCACTTGCAAAATAACTTTTCCTGTGACATACAAATCGATTGGACAATCTATGTTGTAATATTTCAATCAAGCTAAATTTGGTCGAAATCGATTGGGAAATCGATTGAACCAAATCCCAGGTAAGAACGTTTTCAGACAAATACATACAAATCGATTGGCACGTCGATTAGTATCAAAATAGCTGAGTCACTGACTTAAACACAATCGATTGGCAAATCGATTGACAAAACCTTTTGAAAACCCAGTGAACTCTGAGCATGTGACCAAATCGATTTTAAGTATTTGTTAATCGATTATGAAGACTTAACAAATCGATTACGAAATCGATTCATATCAGTCTTAACATAATCACTGAGAAATGTTGTTTAAAGAATCGATTGGTAAATCGATTGGCTTATATAGTTTCAAGATTCAAGAAAAACAAGACACACGATAATCGATTGGCAAATCGATTAGACTGGTTTATCACTTTACGAAATCGATTAGTAAATCGATTGATTAATATGTTTTTCAGAAACTATATAAACTGTCTTCAATCATTCTTTCAAAAACAATGATATCAATCTGAAATATACTTTGAATATTCTTGATATACAATAACACTTGGTTAATACACTGAGATTACTTTTTCAGATCAAAAAGAAAAGAAGATTATCAACAATCAAAAAGATAGCTGGAAAAGTGATCTTGAAAGACAAGGGTTCTCATAAACAAATCTTTGAATATCCAGAATTGTGAGAAGCCACATTGACCAAGATTGAAGACTACTTTTTGTTCTTCCTGTATTCTGTTTGTAATAATTCTTTTAAACAAAAACGAGAAGCGAGAAAAGCCAGCTAGAAACTGGTGACTACTTTCTTGGGTGAAGAGTGTTCAACAAGAAAGAGTCGTACTTTGATTCTGTGTTAGATTGCTGAGTATCTACAAGGATCAGAGGGTGATCAATAGGAAAGAGATCATTAAGATAGATAGGTTTCGGGGAGGAAACTGGACAATCTGTAATTGATTCTTTCTATTGGAGAAGATAATCTGAAATCCGTTTGGATTTGCAGGACTGGATGTAGGTTGTCAAGTTGACAACTGAACCAGTATAAATTCTTGGTGCAATCTTCTCTAACCCTTAACTCCTTTGATTTACTATCTTGATATATCTGTATATGTGATTAAAATTAGATGCATGTTAAACATATTCTGTGATAAGTAATATTGTTTAATCTGATAATTTGACTTGTATGCATCTTGATTAATCTCATATCAATCTAATAAAACTTGCTAATCTTGTATGCCACAATTTAATTTCCGCTGTGTGTATGAAATTGATTTAATTTCATAAAGAACTGATACATTCTGATATATTCCGCTTATTACGAGGTCATACATACCAACAATTGGCCTCAGAGCCTAACTTTTCGAGAGGTAACACTCATAAAAGCACTATGGCCTCAAACGATTTTCTGGGAGAAGGCGCATCGTTAGCAAGACCTCCAGCTTTCAACGGAACAGCTTATATGTACTGGAAGCACAGGATGCTAATCTTCTTGGAAGCCAGTGGCATAGACATCCTTGACGCTGTTGAAAACGGTCCATATATTCCCAAGATTGCAGGAACAAATGACTCAATGATTCTCAAGCCTAGAGCCGACTGGTCAGATGATGACAAGAAAAAGGTAGGTTATAATGCTAAGGCTAAAAACATTATAACATCTGCTCTTTGTGCAGAAGAATTCTTTAGAGTGTCAAACTGCAAGTCAGCAAAAGAAATGTGGGACATTCTTCAAGAAACACATGAAGGAACCACAGACGTGAAGAGAGCTCGCGTAAACACACTTATGCACGAATATGAGTTATTCAGCATGAAAAGGGACGAATCCATCAGTGATCTGCAAACCAGATTCACACACATTGTGAATAATCTTCATGCATTGGGAAAGCAAGTGGATAACGAACAGCAGATTGGAAAAATTATGAGATGTCTAACCAGAGAATGGCAGCCAAAAATAACAGCCATAGCAGAATCTAAAGATCTAGCAAAGATGACGACTGCAACTTTGTTTGGAAAACTAAGGGAACATGAAATGGAATTACATCGACTGGACGAATCAGAAATGGAAAGCCGCAAAAAGAAAGGACTATCCCTGAAGGTTCAAGCCCAGCAATCGAAAACTGAATCAGATAGCTGCTCAGATCAATCCAGTAGTGAATCTGAAGAGCCGGAAATCGGGTTGCTTGTCAAGAAATTCAAGAAGTTTCTGAAGAAGAAAGACAACAAATTCAGAAAACCATCTAGCTCCAAGACTACTGACAACAAAACCATTACATGCTATGAATGTGGTAAAACTGGACACATAAAGTCAGAATGCTACAAATTGCAAAACAAGAATAGAGCTACAAAATCAAAAGGCAAGGAACCAGTCACCAAAACCAGAAAAGCTTATATTGCATGGAATGATAACGATGAATCCTCTGCATCTTCTGATGAAGAAGAAGTCAACTTGTGTCTCATGGCAGATACAGATTCAGAATCAGAAAATGAGGTTAGTTCACAATCTAATCCAACATATGATGAGCTACAAGAAGCTTTCAATGAACTGCATGATGATTATGTGAATTCCATAAAACAGTTGTTAAGCACAAAGAAAATGCTTGAACAAATGAATGTTGAACATAAAGAAATTGAAAATTTATGTGAACAACTGAAAAAGGATTCACAAGAAAAATCTGCAAAGTGCATTGAACTTGAAAATACTGTTGCATCATTAAAATCTGATTTATTAAATTTTGCAAATAGTAAAGATAAGCTGAATGTCATACTTAGCAATCAAAGACATGTTCATGAAAAATCTGGTTTAGGATATACACCAAATATGCATGTCAAAAGAAAAAATAAAAACAGATCTGGTATTGGTTATATGCAAACCAGAAATGTCAAACATGGTCAAAAATCTGCTATTGCTAAGAGTATGTATGACATCTTTACTAAACCAAATAAACATTCATCCTTTGATGGCAGATGTCATTTCTGTTGCAGAAAGGGACATTTTGTGTCTAATTGCAAATTTAAAAAATTAGCCAATCAAGGATGGAAGCTAGTTTGGATAGAAAAGAAATCTGTGTTTGACACTAACCAACCAGGACCCAATTAAAATTGGGGACCTAAAACAAAATTCTGATTTTGTATTGCAGGTGTGCTTGACATCCACGAAACACTCATGGTATCTAGATAGCGGATGCTCAAAGCACATGACTGGTGACAAATCCAAATTCCTGAACTTGACATTAAAGGAAGGAGGCTTTGTCAAATATGGTGATAACAACAGAGGAAAAATCATTGGAATTGGTGATGTAGGCGATGAATCAACTGCAGTAATCAAAAATGTGCTATATGTTGAAGGATTAAAGCACAACTTACTGAGTATAAGCCAGCTATGTGACAAAGGTTTTCAAGTAAGTTTTTCATCACAATCTTGCATTATTGAGCATAAAGATGACAAACACATAAAGCTAATTGGGGACAGAATTAACAACATTTACATGTTGGATTTCAATTCTGTACCTAGTGCAGTATGCTGCTTGTTATCCAACTCAGATGAAACATGGCTTTGGCATAAAAGAATTGCTCATATACACATAAATCATTTGAATAAACTTGTCAGCAAACAGTTAGTCTTAGGTCTACCAAATAGGAAGTTCTCTAAAGATAGACTGTGTGATGCATGTGAGAAAAGTAAACTGGTTAAGACTCCATTTCCCTCTATAGACTTGGTTAGAACAAATAGAGTTTTACAACTAGTTCACATGGACCTTTTCGGACCTGCCCAAGTTAAGAGTTTAGGTGGAAACCTGTATGGATATGTGCTGGTTGATGATTATTCTAGATTCACATGGACTTACTTTTTAGCTCATAAAAGTGATACATTCTCTGTTTTCAAAAAGTTTGCTGCTTTAGTACAAAATGAGAATGATTTGAAAATTTGTTTCAATAAAAAGTGATCATGGAGGTGAATTCCAAAATGATCTTTTTCAAAATTATTGTGAATCAAATGGAATCAACCACATCTATTCAGCCCCTAGGACACCACAGCAGAATGGGGTAGTGGAGAGGAAAAATAGATCCCTAGAAGAGTTAGCTAGGACCATGCTTAAGGACTCCAACCTACCTAAGTACTTTTGGGCAGATGCAATTAGTACAGCCACCCATGTGTAGTGAATAGAGTTCTCATTAGGCCCCTGCTTAGGAAAACACCCTATGAGCTTTACAAGGGTAGAAAACCAAACCTGTCCTACTTTAGAATCTTTGGTTGTAAGTGCTTTGTTTTAAACAATGGCAAAGAACACCTAGGAAAGTTTGACCCTAAGGCAGATGAAGGTATCTTTCTAGGATATTCCCAAACTAGTAAGGCCTATAGAATCTACAACAAAAGAACAAAAACCATAGAAGAGTCAGTTCATGTAAAGTTTGATGAATCTTTTACAGAAAACTTGAACAAAACTCCTTCTAAGGTTATTGACATTTTGGATGATGTTGTAGAATCTGAACCACTAGAACAACCTATAGCTGACCCTCCAACTAGTGCAGACCCTGTAGAACCTATAGAAACCTGTGAGTTGCCTAAGGAATGGAAGTTCAACAGAAACCACCCTTTAGACAACATTATAGGCGATATCTCTAAAGGTGTTGCAACTAGGAGAAGCCTTAGTCAGTTTTGTAACTTTACAGCCTTTGTATCTCAGATTGAACCTAAGAACATTAAGGAAGCCCTTTTAGATAGTGAGTGGATACTTGCTATGCAAGAGGAGTTAAACCAGTTTGAGAGAAACAAGGTGTGGAACTTGGTACCTAGGCCAGAGGGTAAGCATGTTATAGGAACTAGGTGGGTGTTCAGAAATAAGTTAGATGAGAATGGTGTGATAACTAGGAATAAAGCCAGATTAGTTGCAAAGGGTTATAGTCAAGAGGAGGGAATAGACTTTGATGAGACCTATGCCCCAGTAGCTAGACTAGAAGCCATAAGAATTTTATTGGCTTATGCATGTATCATGGACTTCAATTTATATCAAATGGATGTAAAAAAGTGCCTTTCTCAATGGAGACCTCCAAGAGGAAGTTTTTGTGAGTCAAACACCAGGTTTTGAAAATCCAGATTTTCCTAACCATGTGTATAAACTCTCAAAGGCCCTCTATGGGTTGAAACAAGCTCCAAGAGCTTGGTATGAGAAACTCAGCACTTTCCTCATTCAACAAAATTTTCAAGAGGAAATGTTGATAAGACACTCTTTACAAAAACTACTGAAAATGACATCTTGCTGGTCCAAATTTATGTTGATGACATAATATTTGGATCAACAAATGATAAACTTTGCAAGGAATTTGAAAATTTAAATGAAAGGTAAATTTGAAATGTCAATGATGGGTGAACTGTCATATTTCTTGGGATTTCAAATTAACCAAAGCAAGCAAGGCATTTTCATTAGTCAATCCAAATATTGTTCTGATTTGATAAAGAAATTTAACTTTGATAAACTTAAGTCCATTGATACACCCATGAGTCAAGGAAATTTCTTAGACCGAGATGAGAAGGGTAAGCCTGTAGATGTCACTAGATTTCGTGGTATGATTGGATCTCTGCTCTACCTTACAACAAGCCGACCAGATATTATGTTCAGTGTTTGTATGTGTGCAAGGTATCAATCGAATCCGAAGGAATCTCACTTCAGTGCAGTAAAGAGAATTTTCAGATACTTGGTAGGTACTAAAGTCTTGGTTTGTGGTATCCAAAAGGTTCAACATGTACTTTGGTTGGTTATTCAGACTCAGACTTTGCTGGTTGTAAACTTGACAGGAAGAGTACTTCAGGAACATGTCACCTGCTTGGTAATTCTCTAGTGTCTTGGTTCAGTAAGAAGCAAACAAGTATTGCATTGTCTACTGCAGAAGCTGAATACATAGCAGCTGGGAGCTGTTGTGCTCAAATTTTGTGGATGAAACAGCATTTAATGGACTTCGGTGTCGATTTGGGAACAGTGCCGATAATGTGTGATAACACAAGTGCTATCAGCATAACCAAGAACCCAGTAATGCATTCAAGGACAAAACACATTGAGGTAATGCATCACTTCATAAGAGACCACTTTCAGAATGGAGTTATCAAACTTGAGTATATAAACACTACAGAACAATTAGCTGATATCGTCACAAAAGCATTGCCAAAAGAAAGTTTTTTGAACATAAGGATGAAACTAGGGATCATTGATCCTAGTGAAGTATGAGTTTTTGTTGATTCTGGTACTTTTCAGTAATGTTTTCAAGTTAAATCGATTTGGAAATCGATTACCAGCATGGTAAAAGTTTATAAAATCGATTTGGGAATCGATTACGTCAGTCCAGATTTCAAAGTTTCAGAAATTTTTTTTTAACATTCACGAGCATCGATTTGGAAATCGATTAGCTAAGTGTTCAACCTTAAGACAATCGATTTGGGAATCGATTAAGTAAAACTGGAATTCGATTTGAACATCGATTTGAAATATGACCGTTACTCCAAATTTACTAGCCGTTGGAACTTCATCATTACTGAATCGATTGAGGATTCCCAGCAACGGTAACCTAATCGATTGGGAAATCGATTTACTAGGTCAAGAGTATAAATAGGAACAGTTCCAAATCGATTTCTGCACTCTGTTTTCCAGATTTTCTCTGCTTTTCTCTTGTGTTCTTCATTCTTCTGTCTCTGCATTTGTTTGAATCTGCATTCTACATTCTACCTACTTCGAATCTACACAAATTGTTGATATGGCCCGTGTAAAACAGACTCAAGCACGCACTCCATCTCCATCATCTTCTTCCACCAGTGAAACACCATCACCACCTCCAACTTTGACAAAAAAGAGTACCCATCCCAACTCACAAAATACTTGCAAAAGATAAAGGAAAAGCTCCTGCCCCAATCCAGGAAAAGTCGAAGAAACGGAAGGAACCCCCTACTGAAAAGCTCATGGCTGATGCCATGAAAGAGATTACTCAGAAAAGGAAGAAGAAGCCTAATTCTTCTCCACCTCCTAAGAAAGTCTCTGCACCTAAGGAAAAGGAGGTACAACCATCTCTGTCTACAGACTTCACAAAAAGGAAAATTCATGAGGCTAGAACCATGGATTTTGAATATTTTGATGTTGTGGAATTCACTTTTCAGAACCACCTCAGGTTTCATGGATTGGAAAGTTTTCTGTCTTCTACACTTGACAGCTATCCAAGGCTGATCAGGGAGTTTTATTCTACATTCAAGTTAACTGAAGAAGGTTTTACTGCTTTGGTTAAGGGAAAAAAGGATTACAATGACGTTTGATGATTTCTCAACTTTATCTGGATTGCCTTTCTACGGCAAATCTATTGATGGCAGCACAGAAGCCGACACTGCCGATGAAGGTTGGGAAGAAACACTTGATAGGCATACCGCTGTTAAAGACCTGATGGTCGATGGGTTTGTTGAATCGATTTCACTGCCCATTGGTCAGATGAAGGTTCAACAGAGGATGTTGATGTATGCTTTGACGCGTATGCTGGTTCCACGATCGGAAATCATGCAGTAGTCCAGAAGTTGGACATCATACTGCTGTGGGGCTTATCCAAAGAGTTAAGGATGAGCTGGTGTTGGATTGTGCTAAGGCACATGTTGGAAGCATCTCAAAGCAAGCTGATGCTGCCTTATCCACAGTTGATCACTAAAATTCTCAAACACTTCAAGGTCTCATTTGGAAATGAGGAATCTGCTAAAACGACATTGGTGTTTGGTGAATCGATTGTGAATCAAATGCAGTTGAAACGGTTACATGGTAAATGGATAAGACCTCAAGCAGCTGCTGACCCTGTCCAGCCCCAACCTCAACCTCAGTCTCAGCCTCCACCAGTCACTGAATCTGCTACTCCTGAGTTTGTGAACAGAATATTGGAATTCATTGAAGCTCAGATGGCACACAATGCCAAAGTGTTGGAATCTCAGTCCAGATTAGAAGCAAGTCTGAGGACTCTGCAAGACTCCTTGAACTCAGTGGTTCACGATGTGGATGCGATTCAAACACACCTCGGCATCAAACTGTCATTTGAAGACGTCGCGGATATTGGTCGACAAGCTGCAGATGAACCTAACCCAAACCCCCTAGTTAACCCTGAGACTCACGGTGAGGAGACACCTGCTGAGGTTAATACAGCGGTCTCAACCTCTCCCTTAGATGATAGTGAGGACCAGCCTACACTAGGTGATTAGGACCCTTAGGTTTCATACTGTTTTTGCTCTGACCTGTTATAATTTCTGTGATGTATGATGAATTTTTATAAATGTTATATCTTTTTGGCTTAATCATCTAAGTTGCTCATTAATTGCATTGATTGATTTTGCCTTTATACATATAAACTTCATTGTTTCTGATGCACTATGTTATATGTTTCAAACCCAATGCATATGTTCTTTAACATAGGGGGAGAAATTGTTTCTGCCTTTTTGACTTAACTGACAAAGGGGGAGAAATATTATAACTTGACAGTTGCATTGTTGATGTTTTTGCATGTTGTTATTGCTTTGATACTTTATGATATAAGTTTGCTCTGATACGAAATAATAATTAATAATGTAGTTTATAATACACTTATGCTTGTTGTTTTGAAATGCTCAAGTTACAATTGTATGAATTGTCAATTATGCCAAAAAGGGGGAGATTGTTGGATTTTGATCCTTTGATTCCTAATTTTGACATAATTAATAATTCAACAATGCTCATACAATACATGATAAATCTAATATTTGAATTGAGCAAGATTTCAGGAACAACAATCAAATCCTACACACTTGGAATAGGTTGCTTGGAACACAAGAAATCAACAAAAGTTGATTTTTTGACTAAAGCAAATCGATTGGGAAATCGATTTCATGACAAGGGTGTAAGGAAACACAACTGTTTGTGTTGGTATAATCGATTGGGCAATCGACTGACTAAATTAGAAATTGAAAATGCACAAGTCAGTAGCATCCCAGTTTTGAGGGTAATCGATTGACAAATCGATTATACAATTCACAAAGTAAAACTGATTGAAATAAATCGATTGGCAAATCGATTGGACAAGTCACAGTGGAACCCCAGTTTTAAGGGTAATCGATTGGCAAATCGATTACTTAAAAATCACTTGCAAAATAACTTTTCCTGTGACATACAAATCGATTGGACAATCTATGTTGTAATATTTCAATCAAGCTAAATTTGGTCGAAATCGATTGGGAAATCGATTGAACCAAATCCCAGGTAAGAACGTTTTCAGACAAATACATACAAATCGATTGGCACGTCGATTAGTATCAAAATAGCTGAGTCACTGACTTAAACACAATCGATTGGCAAATCGATTGACAAAACCTTTTGAAAAACCCAGTGAACTCTGAGCATGTGACCAAATCGATTTTAAGTATTTGTTAATCGATTATGAAGACTTAACAAATCGATTACGAAATCGATTGATATGTGTTTCAGTTTTGAACATAACATCTGCAATCGATTACGAAATCGATTCATATCAGTCTTAACATAATCACTGAGAAATGTTGTTTAAAAGAATCGATTGGTAAATCGATTGGCTTATATAGTTTCAAGATTCAAGAAAAACAAGACACACGATAATCGATTGGCAAATCGATTAGACTGGTTTATCACTTTACGAAATCGATTGGTAAATCGATTGATTAATATGTTTTTCAGAAACTATATAAACTGTCTTCAATCATTCTTTCAAAAACAATGATATCAATCTGAAATATACTTTGAATATTCTTGATATACAATAACACTTGGTTAATACACTGAGATTACTTTTTCAGATCAAAAAGAAAAAAAGAAGATTATCAACAATCAAAAAGATAGCTGGAAAAGTGATCTTGAAAGACAAGGGTTCTCATAAACAAATCTTTGAATATCCAGAATTGTGAGAAGCCACATTGACCAAGATTGAAGACTACTTTTTGTTCTTCCTGTATTCTGTTTGTAATAATTCTTTTAAACAAAAACGAAAGCGAGAAAAGCCAGCTAGAAACTGGTGACTACTTTCTTGGGTGAAGAGTGTTCAACAAGAAAGAGTCGTCGGGGAGGAAACTGGACAATCTGTAATTGATTCTTTCTATTGGAGAAGATAATCTGAAATCCGTTTGGATTTGCAGGACTGGATGTAGGTTGTCAAGTTTGACAACTGAACCAGTATAAATTCTTGGTGCAATCTTCTCTAACCCTTAACTCCTTTGATTTACTATCTTGATATATCTGTATATGTGATTAAATTAGATGCATGTTAAACATATTCTGTGATAAGTAATATTGTTTAATCTGATAATTTGACTTGTATGCATCTTGATTAATCTCATATCAATCTAATAAAACTTGCTAATCTTGTATGCCACAATTTAATTTCCGCTGTGTGTATGAAATGATTTAATTTCATAAAGAACTGATACATTCTGATATATTCCGCTTATTACGAGGTCATACATACCAACATTAGTCCTACTTAAAGTGAGCTTCATGGTAGTGTTTTACTAAAAGTTTGATAATCATAAAGACAAACTCCATCATCACCTATCACCATCACTGTCATCATCACCAACTTTCCCCAAGCTCTGCCCTGTTCAACTTCCACCCTTAACCCCTATTCAATCTCTTCATCTGTGGGTAACTCTGTTGACAAACGATACCAACATTCATCAGCCCCAACCCCGCTGCCAACGTTTCACACCATAACCAACATCATCACAATCACAATCACCATCACAAATCATCCTCATCCCTTGCCCTACTAACTCGTTATCCACTAATTATGAACTGAGTAAGGATCGTAATCATCACAAACTCCACAAAATTCATCACCATAAATCATCATCCCCAACCCATGCCCATGTCAACGCTCCTTCTTTAACCCCTATTCATCCTTCCTTTCCCTTTGATACCCAAAACCATCTTCTTGTCCACGAGTTATGAAGAGGGTAGGAATCATAAGCATTCACATACACCACAAAGATGATCACCATCACTCCTAGACCCAACCTCATCCCCTGCCAAGATTCACATTTTTTCTCTCACTACGGATCCCTTTCTTATTTATAGAGGATTGTTGCAAGAATTAAATTTAACTAAGAAGAATTTTTTTACGATATAGGCAATATTGTATTAAGTATTTTTAAATAAAAGTATGTTTATCGAATTTATCAATATTTTCTTCTTAATTCTCCCATTATGTTTTGTATTTCAAATCTATGAAATTTCTAGTTTATATGATCAAAGTACCCTATGTTTGGTATCCAATATTTCTTTAAGTAGTTCATTAAAATTAATGACCTATTTGCTTTGTTAAATACTTTGTGCCCATCTTTCGAAAGAATTCCCTTGTACCCTCCATTTGTAACGGAGAATTTAATTTGCCAAAAAGCTTCAAGTGATAGGCTAATACATCCCAATAAGTTACCACCCAAAGCCACTCACCTAATAATTATGCTAAACCTTAAAAAATTCTTTCGTCCCTCCATTAAATGAAGCAAAAATCTTTTATTAATCAAATAATTTATGTATGAAAAAACTAATTGAAAAAAAAAAATTTAACTAACTGAAAATCTTATAAAGATAATAAATTAATTTATTGAGTTATATAAAATTTCCCTCTTCCCTAATTACTTAAAAATAGTTTTTATTAACATAATATTTCAAAAAGAATTCATTAATATTTTTCAACTTAATATGGAATTAATATAAAGCATTAACTAAGATATACTACTATGTTTATGGACATATAAAAAAATAGATGTTTATGTTATTTTTTGTATAAGTTATTTCAGTTGTATATGTATCCAACACTTAAACTTAGTATATTAGATTATGTTCATTTTCTTGAAAAAATAATCAAATATATGATCTCTAGCTAAAACATGATTTTACTTATGTTTTCAATAAATATTCTATCTTTGGCTAAAAATCCGCAAGACATTTCTTCTCTATATAACTGAGTATGGGAACTTGTGTCAGGAAAGACCATATTGATGGCAAACAAGCACTACCTTGAGACTTGGACTTGATATCTTCTCTTAAAAGCTTGATTTGATCTTTTGGTCCTCATATTCAATGAGATATTACGTAGGTGTTCTTCCTAAAGGCGTTGATTCTTGATAGAATCGAATTTAGTGGTTAATAATGGTGAAAAGATAATTTATATATTGCGATAAGCTTTTTTATGTTTTATGTTTTATGAAATGACTATATGTTCTAGATTTAGTGAAAAAATGGTGTTGTTTTATGTAAGTGGTTTGATCCATCTAGTAGGGAACTAAGATCAATTGATATTAACATTGTAAGCAAGTGTATTATGTTCCAGTTCCATCAACAATCAGAAGCAAACAAGGATGATGTGCTTGAAATCAACAAGTAAACGAGTGAATCGAAGAGGATGAAGCAGATCAAATGAAGAGAGAAAAATTTTATATCAATGATAAAATGGCAAATTTGAACATGTGATTGGAGGATGAGACTATTAGTCAACCTGTCTGAGTCAAACGTGGAGAGAAATTTTGATTACAAGACAATAGAAGAATTAGATAACTAAGAAAGTTTGGTGAATAATTCAATCATCAATGATTGACGACGTTGATGATGAAGATGAAGACAATTAATTAACTGTTGTTGTTATTTCTCAATATTTTTATATATTTATATTTTATCAATTAAAATTATATGCTACTTTCAGTAGCAATTTATATGTTGTTGTTTGTTGTGTTGATTGAGGAGAAGGATTTCTGTTACACATTCTCACAAACCTTTGGGGGACCAAAAATTATTTACGTTTTGTATGTAAGTCTTTTTGTAAAAGAAAATTTAACTTTTTGAACAGAAATTTGATGGAAGGACTATTTTAAAATGAAACTATATTTGCAAGATGAAACTAACAATAAAAAAATTTGAGAACCAAATCAAAAAATGTTCATATTGCAAAGACTAAAGAATATTTAAACCTAATTGAAATATATTTTTATGATATTTTTATTTTCAATTTATTCACACTAATCATTATCAAACACTTCAAATTTAATTAATTGATTTAATCATTATCAACTAACTTACATGTTATCCGCTTAAGTTTATCCACTATCAATTAAATTAATCCGCTATTTTTTACCATTCAATGTTCTTAATGCCCAAAAAAACCGACGAAAAAGGAATAAAAAAAAAATGGACGAGTAACACTTACAACAACAAAACTGATCAATTGTTCAAAAGTTCAACTTCATCAAGCAAATGTATGATCCAACTCCTTCAAAAGATGTTGGCGCAAACTCTTTTCAAACAAAAAATGCAAAGTCAGATGGTCACAACTCTTTAAATTTATGTGAATCTCATAAAATGGGAAAAAAAGTCACCAATAATAGTAAAGAAATATAATCAACCTTTAAAAGCATAAGTTTTTCTTTGCCTGATATGATTCTTTACATACAATTTTTTAAATGATTTCTTACAATACAATTGTTATATATCTCCATAAATTCATTAGGATTATTTCCATCATCAATTAAAACAAAGGGTCATGTTCACTCGTGTCTTTAGTGCACTTGTTAAGAAGTTAAAAAGAAAAACAAAAGACAAATATTGTATGAAAAAAAAATCAAAATTAAAATTTGAAAGAGTTGAATGCAAACTTTCAAAATTAAATTTCACTTTTAGTGTATTAACTAGTACTTAAGGCACTTGTCAGCATTTCTTTAACAAAATCCAACACATGTCAACAATTAAATTCAAATTAAAAAAAAAGAAAGATAAAAAACATATAAAACGGTTGAAATACCACTGCTTCAGGTTATAAATTAAAATAAAAAGGGACCTTGAAAGTTGCACTTTTCTGTCAATTTTACCATGTTATCAAGCTCTCAACAAAATCATTGCTGGAAATTTTTTAATACATTACCAATTTTTGACATGTATATTAAGTAAAACAAAAAATTATGCATTAGTAAAGAATTTAAGTAAGTTGTTGGATAAAGTCTAGTTTTTTCTGAATAGAGATTCTTACATGTTTTGAACTTTTGCATTGAATCGTTATTTTTCATCACAAGTGATTCATATGGAGCTATTAATCGATCCATAAACCTTTAATCACAATGTCACACAGCCACACTAGTTCAATTCTCATAGAACAGATCATGTTCAAGAAGGTCGTTGATCATTCTTCTTCGCACTCATTATATAAACACTTTTTTTCATGCTATAATGTGGGACAAAACTTATCTACTCTCTTTCATTTTGATATTATAAATAAACCACACTTATGACACTGAAGACATTTCAGTTTTGTAACAAAACTATAATATTAGACGAAGTCGGACGTGTGTAATTTGAAAAAAAATATTTTAATTTGAATTTTTTTTCAAATTTATAGCTGATATTTTGATGTATCAATTTTAACCAGAAAAAAATTTCAATATTTGTGAGTTGCATTATAAAAAAGGAAAAAATGAAATGGAAAATTTGTAATAAAATTAAGAATGATTTTTACTCTAAAAAATATAGTAAAACAAGATGGTGCATATACATTTATTTTAACATGCAATCATTACACAATAAATCTCAAATATTGCCAGAATATGAAAAATGTTACAAATAATATGAAAGTTGAGTGTATCCCATTTGTCAAGGTTTATCAACTTGGGATTGGTTACAGAAATAACAGTTGAATTGATTTCCTTGGAAGCTGTTAAGCACATTGAGGAGGCCGATATTGAGCGTGATACCTGTGGTAACTTGGTGACCGACATACCCTCCCTCATGCAAAAGAAATTGGTCCTTTAAATTGATCTTTCTTCTCAGGAAGATAATGCTTTGTGCAGACTTTTAGCGAACTTAGAGCTGAGCAGCATGAGGGTCTATATATTGCTTCCTTGCTTATTGCACCACAACAGCTTCAGCTGCCATTGATGGCTGATGCATGCATCTTCAACTTCCTTGCATGCAGTTCCTTGTTTCTTCATTTCATTTTTTCTTTTCTTCTTGCTTGAAAAATAGTTCCAAGGATGGTAATTTTTAATTTGGATAGAAAACAAAGGTCCCTCATGAAGATCAATGACCCCGGTAACATACAGAGAAGATTCAATTGGTTCTGCTGAAACAGAATATCAAAAAATGTGACCATTATTTTCAATAAAATCAGTTCAAATTATATTAGTAAAAAATGTAATTTTTTATAAACAGACTTTTTCTTCTTCTGCAAAAAATTAAGTCTAACTAATTTGGTTGTTTTTAGTTTTGTTTTTACTTTTACAATGATTGAATGTGTAATTGTTATAATGTAATATTTAGATTCTCCTTTTAAATACTACATAGTAGGTAACTTTAAAAAAAAAATGTAGTGAGCATATATTTAATAGGTTGACTCACAAATAGACACTAAATTCTTGTTAGTTTCGCGAAGGCCAAAATGTAGCTTATAGTGAATAATTTGGGAAGATTAAATAGAGTTTTTTGATAAATCATTGTTCTTTAGTGAGTTATATCATTTTATCAAAAAAAATTATAGCTCTTTTTATATGCTACTTCAAGTAGAAGTTTGTATGTATGGTGTTTAA
>PGWS01038475.1:0-36811 GCA_002896235.1 Cicer reticulatum | reverse complement strand
TATATATATCAATGCTAAATTACATGATCAAATCATATTGGGATGATCAATTAAAGTTCAAGAAAAATTCTCAGTACTCAAACAAAGCTTCAATTTTGTTCAATATAAGCAAAAATCAAGTTATGCAGGTCAAACACTAAATTACATGAACTTAGAAAAATGTCACTAAGATCAAGCAGATATAAGCAGAAAATAAGTAAGCAGAATCATCAAATACAGGTTCAAGCTAAATACTAAAATGCTCAATTCTGACAGATCAAACATAAAATTACATGAACTCAGGTCAGATAACATGGCTTATATAAAACAATTAAACACATTAAAATTCCCTTCTTCTTTTCCTGGTAGGATTCACATTTGTTTGTCCATTAACGATACGAAACGATGGATTAATTCAAATTCCCTTATCATGATCATCTTTAAGATATAAACCATCATCAATTGAATCAATTTCATGTGGTTGTGAAGTTGCAAAGAAAAGATCATTACCAACATCTTCATCATTATTGTTATCATCACTTATTTTATTGCTCGATAGGACAACATACCATTTATCATAGCAGGATCAGTGACATAAAAGTCTCATCTTTGTATCCCACCCTATTAAAGTCGACAAGCCAGAACCCTGACTCATCAATCCGAACGCCATTATTATTATTGACCCACTTGCAACCAAATATGAGAACATGAAACTTGTGTAGTCTAACTCCCATATGCGCTCGTTAACCCCAAAATATGATAGATTTGCATATATTGGGTTTTTGTCTTTTGCACTTGAGATATGCATCGCTTCAGCTACGAGAGTGACACCACTATTTTGCATAGTGGTTTGATCATCTTGTTATTTGGTATAAAATGTGTAGCCGTTAATTACATAATCAGTGTAAGAAAAGACATGTAAACTCGGACCATTTGCTAGCCAACTCAGTCTCTGTGAAATTGATTTGGGGTCTACATCAAACTTTGACTTTATGTGATTTTTTAACCATGTTATAAAAGTTCGATTGTGCTCTCGAGTTATCCAATTTTGATTCCTATTCATGTTCAAACTAGATAACTGATCCATATGTATTGTAACATACGGTTGAACC
This sequence comes from Cicer reticulatum, assembly GCA_002896235.1. NCBI lineage: Eukaryota > Viridiplantae > Streptophyta > Magnoliopsida > Fabales > Fabaceae > Cicer > Cicer reticulatum. The sequence goes on along the minus strand of PGWS01038475.1, from coordinate 35,720 downwards.
TCATCATCATTATGCAGAACATACAATTTGTCTGCTCCTATTCTGTCCTTGATATAGTCATTAGTCTCTTTCCAATTATCCATTCTCCTGATATTCTTCCCGAATGACGAGACATGGGAAGTCCTATGGATTCAACATTGGACAGATATTCAGAACAAAATTCAGCAGCTTCTTCGACAATGTACCATTCAACAATAAAACCTTCTGGTCGACTTCTACTTTTTACGTACCCTTTTAATATTTTCATATATTTTCTATCGGATACATCCATCTCATATAAGCTGGCCCACAAAGTCGTGTCTCCTTAACAAGATGGATAGTAAGGTGAACCATTAGATCAAAAAACGAGGGTGGGAAATACATTTCAAGCTCACACAAAGTAACAACAATTTCCCTCTGCAATGTCGGTAATTTCTGAGAATTGATCACTTTACTACAAATTTCTCTAAAGAAGAAGCATAATTTAGTTATGGCTTGTCGAACTTTTTAAGGTAAAACGGAACGTATACCTATTGGTAGCAAATGCTCCATTAGAATATGACAATCACGGGTCTTCAAACCTTTTAACTTGAAGTCTTTCATACAAACTAAATTTGTAATGTTTGAAGAGTATCCTTCTGGAACTTTAACTTCGTGTAGAAATTTACACAAAACAATTTTTTCCTTTCTAGATATGTGTAATTTCCTTTCTTTACGGGACCCAATTTATTTCTTATTCCCATATCGACCAAGTCCAATCTTGCATTGATGCCATCCTTAAACTTTCCTGGAACACTGAGTAACTTACCAATAACACTATCAAATATATTTTCAATATGCATCACATCGAGGAAATGTCTTATATACAATGACTTCATATATGGCAATTCAAAGAAAATTGATTTTTTCTTCCACCTAGTTTGACCAGCTCTCCCGCAAAAAGGTTTGCCAAATTTATTGGTCAAACCTTGTACTTTTTCAAGTATTTGATATCCAGTCGGTGCTACAGGAGCTCTATCTTGCCTCTGATTTTCCATTGAATGCATTTCTTCTCATCCACGATACTTATGACTATAAGATAAAAATCTACGATGTTCAAGAAATACATTCTTCATACAATGTTTCAACCGCATCCAATTTGTACTCTCTTCAGATATAGGACATGCACACTGACCTTTAATGTTATATCCTGATAAATTACCATATGTTGGAAAGTCATTAATTGTACCGAACAACATAGCCCTCAAATTGAAACATTCTTTCTTATACCCATCATAAACTTCCACACTTGTCTCCCACGTATTTTTTAAATCTTCAATTAAAGGAGTCCAGTATACGTCGATATCATTCCCCGGTTATTTGGGTCCAGAAATTAACAGAGACAACATCATAAATTTACGCTTCATACATAACCATGTAGGTAGGTTATAAATCAACAAAATCAAAGGCCACATGTTGTGTGAGATGCTTTGAAGACCATGTGGATTCATTCTATCAGTAGAAAGTGCAAGTCGTAGATTTCTTGACTCTATCCGAATTCAGGATACTCGTGATCAATTTTTTGCCTTGTGTGTGAATCTGCAGGTGTCGAAACTTTCCATCTCTAATTCTTTCATCTGCATGCCATGTCAAGTGTGTTTTGAATCTTCTTCATTGTGATACATGCGCCTAAATCTTGGTATTATAGGAAATACCACATGACTTTTGCTGGAGTAGATTCTTTCTTCGTCTATCGAGAGACATTGCATTTCGGATACGCCTTTAGTAATTCATATTCGTTTCGAAATAAAATGCAATCGTTAGGACACGCATGGATCCTTTCGTAACTTATGCCAATAGAGCACAAAATTCGTTTAGCCTCATAGGTTCGACTGGGAAGTTCATTATCATTTGGCAACATATCTTTTAAGAGTGTTAATAATTTTGTGAAGCTTTTATCAGACCATCCATTACTCGCTTTTAAGTTGTACAACTTTAATATCGCCAACAGTCTTGTGAATTTAGTACAACCATTATATAATGGTTTCTCTGCATCACTCAACAAACTCTCAAACATTTTAGGATAATCTCGAAGATCTTCTTCAACTGCTTTTGCAATCTTCTCAACTCGGTCCGGCTCAAATGTATCTGTGTCGAAATCAGTTGAAGCATATGTCGAACCATTCTCAAAATTCATGTTTCCATTTATTTTCTCACCATGTCTTATCCAACATGTATAGCTTTGATCAATTCTATGCCATACTGAATATCCTTCCAATTCATCTGCTCTAACGCTTTTTCCAAAACAACATTTTAAACAAGGACAAACGACTCTATTTGGATCTTTTGCATTCTTCACTGCAAACTCAACAAACTCCTTCACTCTATTTTCATACTCTTTTGAATATCGTTTGGCAGACATCCATTTCCTGTCCATTTTATATGACCTATATAAATGCAGTTACACAAATAATAAGCTACTGATAACATTATACCCAATCTATAGTACACATATATATCTAATATTGGAAAAAGGAAACCAATGTCAAAGTCTGATTTCAAAACAGAACAGATCAAAAAATTTCAAAAAAGAATAGATTTTACATGATTTGTTATGTAACAATTTATCAGTTTTAGTGACAATAAAAAAATTAATAAATACAATACGTACCTGAAACAACGTATCTAATTTATTTAAAGGAGGAGCAGTTGATGGACGCACATTAGAGGAGACGAGGGTTCGTAGGGTTGATTTTTATTTAAAGTGGTTGGTGAGTTATTTATTTGAAGTGAATGATTTTATTTAAGCGCAAACCTTTTACATCGCTTGTATAAAAAGCGCTCTAATAGGTCATTTAATTATATCGAAACGCTTTAAAAGCCATGCGACATAAGGTGGGAGCGCTACATTTTACAGCGCTTGTGTTTAAAGCGCTGTAAAAGCTATGGGAGAGCGCTTCAATTTACAGTGCTTTTAAAAAAACGCTGTAAAAGGGTTGTAAGCATTATGTGCAAGCGCTATGTGACCCTATATGACCCTACAACAGCGCTTGTCAAACAAGCGCTGCTGTATCCTCCGTTATTTTTTAAAAATTCTACAACAGCGCTTGTATTTAGTAAGCGCTGTAAAAGACGCGCTATAAAATGTCATTTTTGGCGTAGTGTTTGATCTTTTTTTGGACGTGATTAATTTGATGTGCGTGAGTGGCGGAAATCCAAGGGACTGGTACTAAACATAATTGCATGTCGACCCTCCATTGTCATTTTCGGTGAGATAAATACAAATAAATTTTGTTTTTGAATTGAGACCGTTCATTTGGGGTATATATTGACACATTACATCTTCAAATTATTTTATTTTAACAAAATATTAATAAGTATCTTTGAAATATTTATTAAAAAATTAAAATATAAAAAATAATTATTATAAGTTATGTAATTTAAATTTTACAATTATAAAAAGTAAGATTTTTTATTTCACTTTTTATCTTTGATAAGTGTTTTTATTATCATTACTTTTTATTTTATTATATTCCTTTTAGAATTGTTATTAATCTAGCACAGTCACCTCTCTCTTCAGCTTTGTCATGTTTTTCTTCTTCTTGATTTAAAATGGAGAGTTAATTTAGAGTCATATTTATCTTGAAATTATTTATGTGCCTTATTTTTTTGTTCATCTTTTTATTTAAAAGTTTAAATATTCTTTATTTTTTCAAATTTAACTTTTGATACCTCAATTTCCAAATTCGGGTGTTCATCTTTTTATTTTAAAATTTAAAATATTCTTTATTTTATTCAAATTTAATTTTTGATACTTTAATTTCAAAATTCGGATGTTTGGTTCCTATGTTTCACATTTTATGCAAGTTTTTTTATTCTCTTCAATTTTAATGAATTGAGAATTTTCATTTATAACGTGATGTTTACCTCTTAGTAGTTTGGAACCCCACATCAAACACATTCATTGTTATTAATTAATAACTAACTTTTTAATAAAAAATATTATTTATTATATTAAAAATATTTATAAAAAAATAAAAAATAAACCTTAAATCTCCAATTTCATCTTCGCCCTCATCTTTTTCCAATCTCAGAATCGCAACCAAAATCATACACTTTGGAGATGTATGTTTATATTTCTACGTGACGAAGCCTATCATTGTGATCTTCCCAAAAATGACACCCACAACACCAAATGGCGATGGAAACTCCATGATTGTGATCTTTTCCGGTCTCTCTCACACACATTTTTTGTTGGATTTACTTTATGGTTGATTATTTATAACGAAAAAATTTCATCATCTATCCAATCATCACAGTTATGTCGCTAAATACGACTGAAGTAATTTGGTTTGACTTAGAGCCACAACATTACTATATCTTAAATGGTGATATTTCATATGATTTATAGGTGTTGATTCGTGAATGTTTCATGCTATTGGGGTTTATATCTGTGAGGGGAACAACTTTGACCCAATTCTATTCTAAGTCAAAGTCACCGGTCACATATTTTCTAAGTCACGAGTCACGTCTCAACCATACCTCATAAATTAGACCCAATTCATCAAAACTAGAGGATTAAAAAAATTTCATAAATGTAAAACATGGAGACAAAAAATATGGATTTTAAAATTGGAGATCAAAAGTTAAATTTGGATAAAATAGAGAGATTAAAAAAAAACTATATTTAAGTCTTATTTAAATAATTAATTATTATATTAATTTGATTTTTTCTCGCATTTTTTCATGAGTCTTGTGTAGTATGTATCGTTGTTTTTGAGTGTCATTTTGATGTAGCGTTTCATATTTTCCTATATTGTACGGTATTCGTAGTTTAGATTGAAAGATCAATTCATTTAGATTGAAAAATCAGGTTGTTCTATTATTGGATGTTATAACTTTGTTTATAGATTTATTATTTTTAATTTTTAAACGAATTTATATTTATTTGTATTTGATAGACTCTATCAGTTTAGGTGGATTGAATATTTCTTTTATAGATAAAAGAACGATCACGTTTCCATGTGAGGCATCATCACATACGTCAAAGTGTTATGAAATGCCAACGTGGAGGACGAGAAGAGTTAGACATACACCAAACAAAGAAAGAAAATATGTCTATTTTTAAACATATCTTCAGAGTTATATAAAATATATAAAAACTGTTTTTGTCTTATTATAAGTGATGTATTCAATTCCCATAAAATGTTATAAAATTCGAAATTGAAAATATATTTTGTTAGCTTTTTTATTTTCTTTCTTAATTAACCACTTCGTTATAAGAAAAGTAAGTACTCCAAATTTAGACTTTAGTTGTAAAAGTACATAAATTTCGGTCAAAAAAAAATTTCAACTACAATTTAAACTCTATACTTTTAATTAAAGTTAAAAATAGACTACAAATCAAACTCTATACTTTAAATTAAAGGTAAAAATTATTCGAACTGATCAACATAGATCTATATGGTTTAGTTAGCTAAGATTAGAGTTAAGTCAAATTAGATTTTTTTAATGGATCAGATCAAATATTTTTTTAAGCTAATTTAGCTACAAAAATTTGACGATTTGTTGGAGTTGTTGGTGACAATTGTCGCAAGACTTCAATAATGAAATTGTTGATAAAAATTATATGTAGCAAATTTTGAAGTATGTTATTACACTAGTTTTTAAGTTCGATTCGTCCCCGCCAATCGAATGCAGATGAGATGAACAACGAATCCCCTTTAAGAATATTTTGTCACTTTGGTACAACTTTTGATTCTTCTATTCAGTTGGTGAAATATATATACAAATAAACTTCATATATGGAGAGTATGTGGTTGGTGGATGTCTCATACATATATTAACCAATATTTGTAAATATCTCACACCATTATGGAAAAAAAATTTACCTACTAAACCAATTTACTTAAGAATTTATTGACATATTAGTGTGTCATTAATGTATTTATGAAAATTTACATCACTTATCATTTGGATGGTTTAAAATTTTTAAAAAAATCCACATAAAACTTAAATTTAAATCTATGTCTGATAAACACTTAATAACCGATCGTTTTGATTAAATAATGTTGTTATTGATTTGTAATAATATTTATATAATTTATTTATCTATTTATTATAATTAAAATATAAATAATTGATGACTAAAGAAATTTATGAATATTAAAATTGCCATTCATACAAACATGAATCCAGATAAAGTGAGGACAACAAGTAAAAACTGACAACTATAGTTGCATGCTTTTGTAAATGTCTCATATCGTTGCAGTCTCTCGAGCTCTCTCTCACATCATTGCCGTCTCTCACATCGTCGCCGTCTCTTGAGCTCTCTCGTCGTGTTGTCTTGTTCGCTATTTCACTGCGTCGTTCTTGCAACGTGACTGCCTTTTTAACCCCATAGTCCATCGTTTCAATCGACAATTGCTCCGCCGCGTGGAATCCTACACGTCTCTCCCGCTGCGTCCAAACCGCTGGTATATCTCTTCATCCTTTCTCAAACCATTTTCTCTCTACTATCTTCAACGAAACCTAATCCCCAAAAACCCTGAATTCAATTTCGAACAACCTTAAATTCATCTATCTCGTTTCACTTCGCGATTTGCGATAGCAAGTAAATGCTATTCTCTTTCCAAATCATTTCAGTTTGCGATTTCAATATTTATTTTGGTAATCTTGCTTGTTAAGTGTCATTAATTTGCGATTTGCTGAATTAGGTTGTCGGTTTGCGATTTGTTCTATTTTTGAGCTGATATGAGTGTTAATCTAAAATTTCAATTTACATTGACTTTGGTGTGTGCCACTATGATTTTGTTAAATCACATTTTTTTTGTATGTTGATAATATGAACTGTAAATGATTTATTTGCATTGCCTTCAGGAGAGAATTTTGCGATGATGCCTGGCACAAGTATGGATGCACCACATATTGCAGCTCTTGTTGCACTTATTAAGCAGAAGTTCCCAAATTTCAGTCCTCCAACCATTGGTTCTGCATTTTTTACTACTGCGTCTCAGAATGATAAGAGTAGCGGACCGATAATGGCTCAAGGATCGTATGCTTTTCCAGATCGAAGCCAAACCCGACTACTTCTTTTGACATGGTTGTATATTTAAAGAAGGATCAAAGTAATCAAGGCATCATCAATTCATACTTGTTTTTAGGCGAGGCTATCCTCTCAAAGTCAAATTCATGTTATTTTGTTATTTATAGTTATAACTGAAAAATGTGATTCCTATTACTTGTATTAGTATTGCTTTACCAGATTATGAGGGGCTCTACTTCACGTCCATTCTATTGACGCCTTGCGTGTAATTAATTTTTCTCAATTGAGCTAATCTAGTTCAACTCTTAGTTGCATTTTTTTTTGTTTAATTTTGGCTTTTTGCTTCTGTATCTTGGTTTTTGATATTTTCTCCTTGTCTTCCACTTCAGATCAATATTCATGGAAGAAATCCAAAGATTTGGTTGAGAAGGTTGTTGGGCAAGGTGATCTTACTGGTTATAGAGTTCCTTGCTGCTAAGGATGATCTAACTCCATATCCAAGGGCAGTCCAAGTTTCAGTCAAGGTATTGCATTTTCATCCCAGTGTTATCAAATTATTGAATAAATTGTGCACAATTTCATAGCTAAACATGCCAGTTCAGAATGTTATCATCTATTTATTTATGTATAGGTTACTTAGGTGTTGGGAATAGAGGCACCTATTCACGTAAGTATGAAATTAGGCGATTCAAGTTACGTGTATAATAAAATTGTTAGGGCTGCAGAACACTCTCATTTGAGCATCTCAGGAACTGAATTTTGGAAGAAAAGAAAGCAATACCATCAGCTTCTGCAAAACTCTCTTATTTTTGCTTCAGGTGTTTTCTCTAAACTTTTATTACTAGAACTTGACACAAAGATGCACACACTACAAGTTTGCTAACATTCATTTTTCTGTTGTTGGAGTGTTGATTGTTAATTGGCAAAAAAAAAAAGGCGTTGACTGTTAAAAATAGCTTTCATGTTGAATTTACAGTTGGGACCGCAACGACATTTGTTGGTTTGGCAGCATGTCGTGCATATGCAGTGAAGAAGAACTCTTCTGCATAGTCATCAAATAACTTAAATTATGGTAACAGTTTTGACATAATTGTGAATTTGTGTTATGTATTGTATACAAAACCTCATCGGGTGACCTTAAGTTAGAGTATTTTATGCATAATAATCACTAATTTCATTTATTCTTTGTTAGGTTAAGGCTTGTTATATGTAGTTAGTTTCCTCAATATGATTGTTGGTTTTCAGTTTGATTTTCATGGTGAACTTTTTAGGGGGAAATTACATTGATTTGATGAAATTACAGTTATCGATCTTTTAATTAGAGTATCCTTGAAACGTTTCACACATACACACACACACACACACACTTTTTGATCAATTAACTCTATACGAACTAGTCGTTAGTGTTGGATTTTGATCCTTTTGATTCCTAATTTTGACATAATTAATAATTTCAACAATGTTCATACAATACATGATAAATCTAATATTTGAATTGAGCAAGATTTCAGGAAACAACAATCAAATCCTACACACTTGGAATAGGTTGCTTGGAACACAAGAAATCAACAAAAGTTGATTTTTGACTAAAGCAAATCGATTGGGAAATCGATTTCATGACAAGGGTGTAAGGAAACACAACTGTTTGTGTTGGTATAATCGATTGGGCAATCGACTGACTAAATTAGAAATTGAAAATGCACAAGTCAGTAGCATCCCAGTTTTGAGGGTAATCGATTGACAAATCGATTATACAATTCACAAAGTAAAACTGATTGAAATAAATCGATTGGCAAATCGATTGGACAAGTCACAGTGGAACCCCAGTTTTAAGGGTAATCGATTGGCAAATCGATTACTTAAAAATCACTTGCAAAATAACTTTTCCTGTGACATACAAATCGATTGGACAATCTATGTTGTAATATTTCAATCAAGTTAAATTTGGTCGAAATCGATTGGGAAATCGATTGAACCAAATCCCAGGTAAGAACGTTTTCAGACAAATACATACAAATCGATTGGCACGTCGATTAGTATCAAAATAGCTGAGTCACTGACTTAAACACAATCGATTGGCAAATCGATTGACAGAACCTTTTGAAAACCCAGTGAACTCTGAGCATGTGACCAAATCGATTTTAAGTATTTGTTAATCGATTATGAAGACTTAACAAATCGATTACGAAATCGATTGATATGTGTTTCAGTTTGAACATAACATCTGCAATCGATTACGAAATCGATTCGATTCATATCAGTCTTAACATAATCACTGAGAAATGTTGTTTAAAGAATCGATTGGTAAATCGATTGGCTTATATAGTTTCAAGATTCAAGAAAAACAAGACACACGATAATCGATTGGCAAATCGATTAGACTGGTTTATCACTTTACGAAATCGATTGGTAAATCGATTGATTAATATGTTTTTTCAGAAACTATATAAACTGTCTTCAATCATTCTTTCAATAAATGATAAATGATATCAATCTGAAATATACTTTGAATATTCTTGATATACAATAACACTTGGTTAATACACTGAGATTACTTTTTCAGATCAAAAAGAAAAAGAAGATTATCAACAATCAAAAAGATAGCTGGAAAAGTGATCTTGAAAGACAAGGGTTCTCATAAACAAATCTTTGAATATCCAGAATTGTGAGAAGCCACATTGACCAAGATTGAAGACTACTTTTTGTTCTTCCTGTATTCTGTTTGTAATAATTCTTTTAAACAAAAACGAAAGCGAGAAAAGCCAGCTAGAAACTGGTGACTACTTTCTTGGGTGAAGAGTGTTCAACAAGAAAGAGTCGTACTTTGATTCTGTGTTAGATTGCTGAGTATCTACAAGGATCAGAGGGTGATCAATAGGAAAGAGATCATTAAGATAGATAGGTTTCGGGGAGGAAACTGGACAATCTGTAATTGATTCTTTCTATTGGAGAAGAAAATCTGAAATCCGTTTGGATTTGCAGGACTGGATGTAGGTTGTCAAGTTGACAACTGAACCAGTATAAATTCTTGGTGCAATCTTCTCTAACCCTTAACTCCTTTGATTTACTATCTTGATATATCTGTATATGTGATTAAAATTAGATGCATGTTAAACATATTCTGTGATAAGTAATATTGTTTAATCTGATAATTTGACTTGTATGCATCTTGATTAATCTCATATCAATCTAATAAAACTTGCTAATCTTGTATGCCACAATTTAATTTCCGCTGTGTGTATGAAATTGATTTAATTTCATAAAGAACTGATACATTCTGATATATTCCGCTTATTACGAGGTCATACATACCAACAATTGGCCTCAGAGCCTAACTTTTCGAGAGGTAACACTCATAAAAGCACTATGGCCTCAAACGATTTTCTGGGAGAAGGCGCATCGTTAGCAAGACCTCCAGCTTTCAACGGAACAGCTTATATGTACTGGAAGCACAGGATGCTAATCTTCTTGGAAGCCAGTGGCATAGACATCCTTGACGCTGTTGAAAACGGTCCATATATTCCCAAGATTGCAGGAACAAATGACTCAATGATTCTCAAGCCTAGAGCCGACTGGTCAGATGATGACAAGAAAAAGGTAGGTTATAATGCTAAGGCTAAGAACATTATAACATCTGCTCTTTGTGCAGAAGAATTTTTAGAGTGTCAAACTGCAAGTCAGCAAAAGAAATGTGGGACATTCTTCAAGAAACACATGAAGGAACCACAGACGTGAAGAGAGCTCGCGTAAACACACTTATGCACGAATATGAGTTATTCAGCATGAAAAGGGACGAATCCATCAGTGATCTGCAAACCAGATTCACACACATTGTGAATAATCTTCATGCATTGGGAAAGCAAGTGGATAACGAACAGCAGATTGGAAAAATTATGAGATGTCTAACCAGAGAATGGCAGCCAAAAATAACAGCCATAGCAGAATCTAAAGATCTAGCAAAGATGACGACTGCAACTTTGTTTGGAAAACTAAGGGAACATGAAATGGAATTACATCGACTGGACGAATCAGAAATGGAAAGCCGCAAAAAGAAAGGACTATCCCTGAAGGTTCAAGCCCAGCAATCGAAAACTGAATCAGATAGCTGCTCAGATCAATCCAGTAGTGAATCTGAAGAGCCGGAAATCGGGTTGCTTGTCAAGAAATTCAAGAAGTTTCTGAAGAAGAAAGACAACAAATTCAGAAAACCATCTAGCTCCAAGACTACTGACAACAAGACCATTACATGCTATGAATGTGGTAAAACTGGTCACATAAAGTCAGAATGCTACAAATTGCAAAACAAGAATAGAGCTACAAAATCAAAAGGCAAGGAACCAGTCACCAAAACCAGAAAAGCTTATATTGCATGGAATGATAACGATGAATCCTCTGCATCTTCTGATGAAGAAGAAGTCAACTTGTGTCTCATGGCAGATACAGATTCAGAATCAGAAAATGAGGTTAGTTCACAATCTAATCCAACATATGATGAGCTACAAGAAGCTTTCAATGAACTGCATGATGATTATGTGAATTCCATAAAACAGTTGTTAAGCACAAAGAAAATGCTTGAACAAATGAATGTTGAACATAAAGAAATTGAAAATTTATGTGAACAACTGAAAAAGGATTCACAAGAAAAATCTGCAAAGTGCATTGAACTTGAAAATACTGTTGCATCATTAAAATCTGATTTATTAAATTTTGCAAATAGTAAAGATAAGCTGAATGTCATACTTAGCAATCAAAGACATGTTCATGAAAAATCTGGTTTAGGATATACACCAAATATGCATGTCAAAAGAAAAAATAAAAACAGATCTGGTATTGGTTATATGCAAACCAGAAATGTCAAACATGGTCAAAAATCTGCTATTGCTAAGAGTATGTATGACATCTTTACTAAACCAAATAAACATTCATCCTTTGATGGCAGATGTCATTTCTGTTGCAGAAAGGGACATTTTGTGTCTAATTGCAAATTTAAAAAATTAGCCAATCAAGGATGGAAGCTAGTTTGGATAGAAAAGAAATCTGTGTTTGACACTAACCAACCAGGACCCAATTTAAATTGGGGACCTAAAACAAAATTCTGATTTTGTATTGCAGGTGTGCTTGACATCCACGAAACACTCATGGTATCTAGATAGCGGATGCTCAAAGCACATGACTGGTGACAAATCCAAATTCCTGAACTTGACATTAAAGGAAGGAGGCTTTGTCAAATATGGTGATAACAACAGAGGAAAAATCATTGGAATTGGTGATGTAGGCGATGAATCAACTGCAGTAATCAAAAATGTGCTATATGTTGAAGGATTAAAGCACAACTTACTGAGTATAAGCCAGCTATGTGACAAAGGTTTTCAAGTAAGTTTTTCATCACAATCTTGCATTATTGAGCATAAAGATGACAAACACATAAAGCTAATTGGGGACAGAATTAACAACATTTACATGTTGGATTTCAATTCTGTACCTAGTGCAGTATGCTGCTTGTTATCCAACTCAGATGAAACATGGCTTTGGCATAAAAGAATTGCTCATATACACATAAATCATTTGAATAAACTTGTCAGCAAACAGTTAGTCTTAGGTCTACCAAATAGGAAGTTCTCTAAAGATAGACTGTGTGATGCATGTGAGAAAAGTAAACTGGTTAAGACTCCATTTCCCTCTATAGACTTGGTTAGAACAAATAGAGTTTTACAACTAGTTCACATGGACCTTTTCGGACCTGCCCAAGTTAAGAGTTTAGGTGGAAACCTGTATGGATATGTGCTGGTTGACGATTATTCTAGATTCACATGGACTTACTTTTTAGCTCATAAAAGTGATACATTCTCTGTTTTCAAAAAGTTTGCTGCTTTAGTACAAAATGAGAATGATTTGAAAATTGTTTCAATAAAAAGTGATCATGGAGGTGAATTCCAAAATGATCTTTTTCAAAATTATTGTGAATCAAATGGAATCAACCACATCTATTCAGCCCCTAGGACACCACAGCAGAATGGGGTAGTGGAGAGGAAAAATAGATCCCTAGAAGAGTTAGCTAGGACCATGCTTAAGGACTCCAACCTACCTAAGTACTTTTGGGCAGATGCAATTAGTACAGCCACCCATGTAGTGAATAGAGTTCTCATTAGGCCCCTGCTTAGGAAAACACCCTATGAGCTTTACAAGGGTAGAAAACCAAACCTGTCCTACTTTAGAATCTTTGGTTGTAAGTGCTTTGTTTTAAACAATGGCAAAGAACACCTAGGAAAGTTTGACCCTAAGGCAGATGAAGGTATCTTTCTAGGATATTCCCAAACTAGTAAGGCCTATAGAATCTACAACAAAAGAACAAAAACCATAGAAGAGTCAGTTCATGTAAAGTTTGATGAATCTTTTACAGAAAACTTGAACAAAACTCCTTCTAAGGTTATTGACATTTTGGATGATGTTGTAGAATCTGAACCACTAGAACAACCTATAGCTGACCCTCCAACTAGTGCAGACCCTGTAGAACCTATAGAAACCTGTGAGTTGCCTAAGGAATGGAAGTTCAACCGAAACCACCCTTTAGACAACATTATAGGCGATATCTCTAAAGGTGTTGCAACTAGGAGAAGCCTTAGTCAGTTTTGTAACTTTACAGCCTTTGTATCTCAGATTGAACCTAAGAACATTAAGGAAGCCCTTTTAGATAGTGAGTGGATACTTGCTATGCAAGAGGAGTTAAACCAGTTTGAGAGAAACAAGGTGTGGAACTTGGTACCTAGGCCAGAGGGTAAGCATGTTATAGGAACTAGGTGGGTGTTCAGAAATAAGTTAGATGAGAATGGTGTGATAACTAGGAATAAAGCCAGATTAGTTGCAAAGGGTTATAGTCAAGAGGAGGGAATAGACTTTGATGAGACCTATGCCCCAGTAGCTAGACTAGAAGCCATAAGAATTTTATTGGCTTATGCATGTATCATGGACTTCAATTTATATCAAATGGATGTAAAAAGTGCCTTTCTCAATGGAGACCTCCAAGAGGAAGTTTTTGTGAGTCAAACACCAGGTTTTGAAAATCCAGATTTTCCTAACCATGTGTATAAACTCTCAAAGGCCCTCTATGGGTTGAAACAAGCTCCAAGAGCTTGGTATGAGAAACTCAGCACTTTCCTCATTCAACAAAATTTTTCAAGAGGAAATGTTGATAAGACACTCTTTACAAAAACTACTGAAAATGACATCTTGCTGGTCCAAATTTATGTTGATGACATAATATTTGGATCAACAAATGATAAACTTTGCAAAGAATTTGAAAATTTAATGAAAGGTAAATTTGAAATGTCAATGATGGGTGAACTGTCATATTTCTTGGGATTTCAAATTAACCAAAGCAAGCAAGGCATTTTCATTAGTCAATCCAAATATTGTTCTGATTTGATAAAGAAATTTAACTTTGATAAACTTAAGTCCATTGATACACCCATGAGTCAAGGAAATTTCTTAGACCGAGATGAGAAGGGTAAGCCTGTAGATGTCACTAGATTTCGTGGTATGATTGGATCTCTGCTCTACCTTACAGCAAGCCGACCAGATATTATGTTCAGTGTTTGTATGTGTGCAAGGTATCAATCGAATCCGAAGGAATCTCACTTCAGTGCAGTAAAGAGAATTTTCAGATACTTGGTAGGTACTAAAAGTCTTGGTTTGTGGTATCCAAAAGGTTCAACATGTACTTTGGTTGGTTATTCAGACTCAGACTTTGCTGGTTGTAAACTTGACAGGAAGAGTACTTCAGGAACATGTCATCTGCTTGGTAATTCTCTAGTGTCTTGGTTCAGTAAGAAGCAAACAAGTATTGCATTGTCTACTGCAGAAGCTGAATACATAGCAGCTGGGAGCTGTTGTGCTCAAATTTTGTGGATGAAACAGCATTTAATGGACTTCGGTGTCGATTTGGGAACAGTGCCGATAATGTGTGATAACACAAGTGCTATCAGCATAACCAAGAACCCAGTAATGCATTCAAGGACAAAACACATTGAGGTAAGGCATCACTTCATAAGAGACCACTTTCAGAATGGAGTTATCAAACTTGAGTATGTGAACACTACAGAACAATTAGCTGATATCTTCACAAAAGCATTGCCAAAAGAAAGTTTTTTGAACATAAGGATGAAACTAGGGATCATTGATCCTAGTGAAGTATGAGTTTTTGTTGATTCTGGTACTTTTCAGTAATGTTTTCAAGTTAAATCGATTTGGAAATCGATTACCAGCATGGTAAAAGGTTTATAAAATCGATTTGGGAATCGATTACGTCAGCCCAGATTCAAAGTTTCAGAAATTTTTTTTTAACCTTCACGAGCATCGATTTGGAAATCGATTAGCTAAGTGTTCAACCTTAAGACAATCGATTTGGGAATCGATTAAATAAAACTGGAATTCGATTTGAACATCGATTTGAAATATGACCGTTACTCCAAATTACTAGCCGTTGGAACTTCATCATTACTGAATCGATTGAGGATTCCCAGCAACGGTAACCTAATCGATTGGGAAATCGATTTACTAGGTCAAGATTATAAATAGGAACAGTTCCAAATCGATTTTTGCACTCTGTTTTCCATATTTTCTCTGCTTTTCTCTTGTGTTCTTCATTCTTCTGTCTCTGCATTTGTTTGAATCTGCATTCTACATTCTACCTACTTCGAATCTACACAAAATTGTTGATATGGCCCGTGTAAAACAGACTCAAGCACGCACTCCATCTCCATCATCTTCTTCCACCAGTGAAACACCATCACCACCTCCAACTTTGACAAAAAGAGTACCCATCCCAACTCACAAAATACTTGCAAAAGATAAAGGAAAAGCTCCTGCCCCAATCCAGGAAAAGTCGAAGAAACGGAAGGAACCCCCTACTGAAAAGCTCATGGCTGATGCCATGAAAGAGATTACTCAGAAAAGGAAGAAGAAGCCTAATTCTTCTCCACCTCCTAAGAAAGTCTCTGCACCTAAGGAAAAGGAGGTACAACCATCTCTGTCTACAGACTTCGCAAAAAGGAAAATTCATGAGGCTAGAACCATGGATTTTGAATATTTTGATGTTGTGGAATTCACTTTTCAGAACCACCTCAGGTTTCATGGATTGGAAAGTTTTCTGTCTTCTACACTTGACAGCTATCCAAGGCTGATCAGGGAGTTTTATTCTACATTCAAGATGACTGAAGAAGGTTTTACTGCTTCAGTTAAGGGAAAAAGGATTACAATGACTTTTGATGATTTCTCAACTTTATCTGGATTGCCTTTCTACGGCAAATCTATTGATGGCAGCACAGAAGCCGACACTGCCGATGAAGGTTGGGAAGAAACACTTGATAGGCATACCGCTGTTAAAGACCTGATGGTCGATGGGTTTGTTGAATCGATTTCACTGCCCATTGGTCAGATGAAGGTTCAACAGAGGATGTTGATGTATGCTTTGACGCGTATGCTGGTTCCACGATCGGGAAATCATGCAGTAGTCCAGAAGTTGGACATCATACTGCTGTGGGGCTTATCCAAAGAGTTAAGGATGAGCTGGTGTTGGATTGTGCTAAGGCACATGTTGGAAGCATCTCAAAGCAAGCTGATGCTGCCTTATCCACAGTTGATCACTAAAATTCTCAAACACTTCAAGGTCTCATTTGGAAATGAGGAATCTGCTAAAACGACATTGGTGTTTGGTGAATCGATTGTGAATCAAATGCAGTTGAAACGGTTACATGGTAAATGGATAAGACCTCAAGCAGCTGCTGACCCTGTCCAGCCCCAACCTCAACCTCAGTCTCAGCCTCCACCAGTCACTGAATCTGCTACTCCTGATTTTGTGAACAGAATATTGGAATTCATTGAAGCTCAGATGGCACACAATGCCAAAGTGTTGGAATCTCAGACCAGATTGGAAGCAAGTCTTAAGGACTCTGCAAGACTCCTTGAACTCAGTGGTTCACGATGTGGATGCGATTCAAACACACCTCGGCATCAAACTGTCATTTGAAGACGTCGCGGATATTGGTCGACAAGCTGCAGATGAACCTAACCCAAACCCCCTAGTTAACCCTGAGACTCACGGTGAGGAGACACCTGCTGAGGTTAATACAGCGGTCTCAACCTCTCCCTTAGATGATAGTGAGGACCAGCCTACACTAGGTGATTAGGACCCTTAGGTTTCATACTGTTTTGCTCTGACCTGTTATAATTCTGTGATGTATGATGAATTTTTATAAATGTTATATCTTTTTGGCTTAATCATCTAAGTTGCTCATTAATTGCATTGATTGATTTTGCCTTTATACATATAAACTTCATTGTTTCTGATGCACTATGTTATATGTTTCAAACCCAATGCATATGTTCTTTAACATAGGGGGAGAAATTGTTTCTGCCTTTTTGACTTAACTGACAAAGGGGGAGAAATATTATAACTTGACAGTTGCATTGTTGATGTTTTTGCATGCATGTTGTTATTGCTTTGATACTTTATGATATAAGTTTGCTCTGATACGAAATAATAATTAATAATGTAGTTTATAATACACTTATGCTTGTTGTTTTGAAATGCTCAAGTTACAATTGTATGATGAATTGTCAATTATGCCAAAAAGGGGGAGATTGTTGGATTTTGATCCTTTGATTCCTAATTTTGACATAATTAATAATTCAACAATGTTCATACAATACATGATAAATCTAATATTTGAATTGAGCAAGATTTCAGGAACAACAATCAAATCCTACACACTTGGAATAGGTTGCTTGGAACACAAGAAATCAACAAAAGTTGATTTTTGACTAAAGCAAATCGATTGGGAAATCGATTTCATGACAAGGGTGTAAGGAAACACAACTGTTTGTGTTGGTATAATCGATTGGGCAATCGACTGACTAAATTAGAAATTGAAAATGCACAAGTCAGTAGCATCCCAGTTTTGAGGGTAATCGATTGACAAATCGATTATACAATTCACAAAGTAAAACTGATTGAAATAAATCGATTGGCAAATCGATTGGACAAGTCACAGTGGAACCCCAGTTTTAAGGGTAATCGATTGGCAAATCGATTACTTAAAAATCACTTGCAAAATAACTTTTCCTGTGACATACAAATCGATTGGACAATCTATGTTGTAATATTTCAATCAAGTTAAATTTGGTCGAAATCGATTGGGAAATCGATTGAACCAAATCCCAGGTAAGAACGTTTTCAGACAAATACATACAAATCGATTGGCACGTCGATTAGTATCAAAATAGCTGAGTCACTGACTTAAACACAATCGATTGGCAAATCGATTGACAGAACCTTTTGAAAACCCAGTGAACTCTGAGCATGTGACCAAATCGATTTTAAGTATTTGTTAATCGATTATGAAGACTTAACAAATCGATTACGAAATCGATTGATATGTGTTTCAGTTTGAACATAACATCTGCAATCGATTACGAAATCGATTCATATCAGTCTTAACATAATCACTGAGAAATGTTGTTTAAAGAATCGATTGGTAAATCGATTGGCTTATATAGTTTCAAGATTCAAGAAAAACAAGACACACGATAATCGATTGGCAAATCGATTAGACTGGTTTATCACTTTACGAAATCGATTGGTAAATCGATTGATTAATATGTTTTTCAGAAACTATATAAACTGTCTTCAATCATTCTTTCAATAACAATGATATCAATCTGAAATATACTTTGAATATTCTTGATATACAATAACACTTGGTTAATACACTGAGATTACTTTTTCAGATCAAAAAGAAAAAGAAGATTATCAACAATCAAAAAGATAGCTGGAAAGGTGATCTTGAAAGACAAGGGTCTCATAAACAAATCTTTGAATATCCAGAATTGTGAGAAGCCACATTGACCAAGATTGAAGACTTTTTTGTTCTTCATTCTGTTTGTAATAATTCTTTTAAACAAAAACGAAAGCGAGAAAAAGCCAGCTAGAAACTGGTGACTACTTTCTTGGGTGAAGAGTGTTCAACAAGAAAGAGTCGTACTTTGATTCTGTGTTAGATTGCTGAGTATCTACAAGGATCAGAGGGTGATCAATAGGAAAGAGATCATTAAGATAGATAGGTTTCGGGGAGGAAACTGGACAATCTGTAATTGATTCTTTCTATTGGAGAAGATAATCTGAAATCCGTTTGGATTTGCAGGACTGGATGTAACTTGTATGCATCTTGATTAATCTCATATCAATCTAATAAAACTTGCTAATCTTGTATGCCACAATTTAATTTCCGCTGTGTGTATGAAATTGATTTAATTTCATAAAGAACTGATACATTCTGATATATTCCGCTTATTACGAGGTCATACATACCAACATTAGTTCTACTTAAAGTGAGCTTCATGGTAGTGTTTACTAAAGAGTTTGATAATCATAAAGACAAACTCCATCATCACCATCACCATCACTGTCATCATCACCAACTTTCCCCAAGCTCTGCCCCTGTTCAACTTCCACCCTTAACCCCTATTCAATCTCTTCATCTGGGTAACTCTGTTGACAAACGATACCAACATTCATCAGCCCCAACCCCTGCCAACGTTTCACACCATAACCAACATCATCACAATCACAATCACCATCACAAATCATCCTCATCCCTTGCCCCTACTAACTCGTTATCCACTAATTATGAACTGAGTAAGGATCGTAATCATCACAAACTCCACAAAATTCATCACCATAAATCATCATCCCCAACCCATGCCCATGTCAACGCTCCTTCTTTAACCCCTATTCATCCTTCCTTTTCCCTTTGATACCAAAACCATCTTCTTGTCCACGAGTTATGAAGAGGGTAGGAATCATAAGCATCACATACACCACAAAGATGATCACCATCACTCCTTAGACCCAACCTCATCCCCTGCCAAGATTCACATTTTTTTCTCTCACTACGGATCCCTTGCTTATGTTATAGAGGATTGTTGCAAGAATTAAATTTAACTAAGAAGAATTTTTAACGATATAGCAATATATATAATTATTTTTAAATAAAAGTATGTTTATCGATTTATCAATATTTTTTCTTCTAATTCTCCCATTATGTTTTGTATTTCAAATCTATGAAATTTCTAGTTTATATGATCAAAGTACCTATGTTTGGTATCCAATATTCTTTAAATAGTTCATAAAATTAATGACCTTTATTTGCTTTGTTAAATTACTTTGTGCCCATCTTTCGAAAGAATTCCCTTGTACCCTCCATTTGTAACGGAGAATTTAATTTGCAAAAGCTTCAAGTGATAGCTAATACATCCCAAATAAGTTACCACCCCAAAGCCATCACCTATAATATGCTAAACCTTAAAAAATTCTTTCGTACCCTCCATTAAATGAAGCAAAAATCTTTTATTTTAATCAAATAATTTATGTATGAAAAACTAATTGAAAAAAAAAAATTTAACTAACTGAAAATCTTATAAAGATAATAAATTAATTTATTGAGTTATATAAAATTTCCCTCTTCCCTAATTACTTAAAAATAGTTTTTATTAACATAATATTTCAAAAAGAATTCATTAATATTTTTCAACTTAATATGGAATTAATATAAGCATTAACTAAGAATATACTACTATGTTTATGGACAATATAAAAAAAAATAAGTGTTTATGTTATTTTTTTATAAGTTATTTCAGTTGTATATGTATCCAACACTTAAAACTTAGTATATTAGATTATGTTTCATTTTCTTGAAAAAATAATCAAATATATGATCTCTAGCTAAAACATGATTTTACTATGTTTTCAATAAATCATTTCTATCTTTGGCTAAAAATCCGCAAACATTTTCTTCTCTATAAACTGAGTATGGGAACTTGTGTCAGGAAAGACCATATTGATGGCAAACAAAGCACTACCTTGAGCTTGACTTGGATATCTCTAAAAGCTTGATTTGATCTTTTGGTCCTCATATTCAATGAGATATACGTAGGTGGTTCTTCCTAAAGGCGTTGATTCTTGATAGAAATCGAATTAGTGTTTAATAATGGTGAAAAGATAATTTATATTGCGATAAGCTTTTTATGTTTTATGTTTTATGAAATTGACTATATGTTCCTAGATTATGTGAAAACAATGGTGTTGTTTTACTGTAAGTGGTTTGATCCATCTAGCATAGGAACTAAGATCAATTTGATATCCAACATTGTAAGACAAGTGTATTATGTTCCATATCCATCAACAATCAGAAGCAAACAAGGATGATGTGCTGAAATCAAAACAAGACCAACGAGTGGAATCGAAGAGGATGAAGTAGATCAAAATGAAGAAATTTTATATCAAATGATAAAATGGCAAATTTGAATCATGTGATTGGAGATGAGACTATTAGTCAACCTTGTCATGAGTCAAACGTTGGAGAAAAATTTTGATATACAAGAAATAGAAGAATTAGATAATTAAGAAGTTGGTGACATAATTCAATCATCAAATGATGACGACGTTGATGACGAAGATGAAGACAATTAATTAATATGTTGTTGTTATTTCTCAATATTTTTAATGATATTTTATATTTTTATCAATTAAAAATTATATGCTACTTCAAGTAGCAATTTATATGTTGTTGTTGTTGTGTTGATTGAGGAGAAGGATTTCTGTTACACATTCTCACAAACATTTGGGGGACCAAAAATATATTAACGGTGTAAGTCTTTTTGTAACAGAAAATTTAACTTTTTGTAACAGAAATTTGATGGAAGGACTATTTTAAAATGAAACTATATTTGCAAGATGTAAACTAAACAAAAAAAAATTTGAGAACCAAAATCAAAAAATGTTATAATTGCAAAGACTAAAGAGATATTTAAACCTAATTGAAAATATATTTTTATGATATTTTATATTTATCAATTTATTCACGCTAATCATTATCAAACACTTCAAATTTAATTAATTGATTTATCCATTATCAACTAACTTACATGTTATCCGCTATAAGTTTATCCACTATCAATTAAATTATCCGCTATTTTTTACCATTCAATGTCTTAATGCCCAAAAAACGTTGCATACCGAAAAAGGAATAAAAACAAAAATGGACGAGTAACACTTACAACAACAAAAACTGATCAATTTGTTCAAAAGTTTCAACTTCATCAAGCAAATTATGATCCAACTCCTTCAAAAGATGTTGGCGCAAACTCTTCTTCAAACAAAAATGCAAAGTCAGATGGTCACAACTCTTTAAATTTATGTGAATCTCATAAAATGGGAACAAAAAGTCACCAATAATAGTAAAGAAATATAATCAACCTTTAAAAGCATAAGTTTTTCTTTTGCTGATATGATTCTTTACAATACAATTTTTTAAATGATTCTTTACAATACAATTGTTTATAATATCTCCAATAAATTCATTAGGATTATTTCCATCATCAATTAAACAAAGGGTCATGTTCACTCGTGTCTTTAGTGCACTTGTTAAGAAGTTAAAAAGAAAAACAAAAAAGACAAATATTGTATGAAAAAAAAATCAAAATTTAAAATTTTAAAGAGTTGAATGCAAAACTTTCAAAATTAAATTTTCACTTTTAGTGTATTAACAAGTACTTAAGGCACTTGTCAGCATTTTCTTTAAACAAAATCCAACAACATGTCAACAATTAAATTCAAATTAAAAAAAAAAAAAAAGAAAATAAAAACATATAAAACGGTGAAATACTCACTTTGCTTCAGTATAAAATAAAATAAAAAGGGACCTGAAAGTTGCACTTTTCTGTCAATTTTACCATGTTATCAAGCTCCTCAACAAAATCATTGCTGAAATTTTTAATACATTACCAATTTTTGACATGTATATTAAGTAAAACAAAAAATTATGCATTAGTAAAGACATTTAAGTAAAGTTGTTGGATAAAGTCTAGTTTTTCTGAATAGAGATTCTTACATGTTTTGACTTTTGCATTGAATCGTTATTTTTCATCACAGTGATTCATATGGAGCTATTAATCGGATCCATAAACCTTTAATCACAATGTCACACAGCCACACTAGTTCAATTCTATAGAACAGATCATGTTCAAGGAAGGTCGTGATCATTCTTCTTCGCACTCATTATATAAACACTTTTGTTTCATGCTATAAATGTGGGACAAAAACTATCTACTACTCTTTCATTTTGATATATAAATAAACCACACTTATGACACTTTGAAGACATTTCAGTTTTGTAACAAAACTATAATATAAGACGCAAGTCGGACGTGTGTAATTTGAAAAAAAATATTTTAATTTGAATTTTTTTTTTTCAAATTTATAGCTGATATTTATGATGTATCAATTTAACCAGAAAAAAATTTCAATATTTGTGAGTTGGCATTATAAAAAAGGAAAAAATGAAATGGAAAAAATTTGTAATAAATAAGAATGATTTTTACTCTAAAAAATATAGTTAAAACAAGATGGTGCATATACATTTATTTTAACATGCAATCATTACACAATAAATCTCAAATTATTGCAGAAGTATGAAAAATGTTACAAATAATATGAAAGTTGACGTGTATCCCATTTGTCAAGGTTTAATCACAACTTGGGATTTGGTTTACAGAAATATACTAGTTGAAATTGATTCCTTGGAAGCTGTTAAGCACATTGAGGAGGCCGATATTGAGCGTGATACCTGTGGTAACTTGGTGACCGACATACTCTCCCTCATGCAAAGAAATTGGTCCTTAAATTTGATCTATTCTCTCAGGGAAGATAATGCTTGTGCAGACATTTTAGCGAAACTTAGAGCTGAGCAGCATGAGGTCTATATATTGCTTCCTTGCTTATGCACCACAACAGCTTCAGCTGCCATTGATGGCTGATGCCATGCATCTTCAACTTCCTTGCATGCAGTTCCTTGTTTCTCATTTCATTTTTTCTTTTCTTCTTGCTTGACAAAAATAGTTCCAAGGATGGTAATTTTTTATTTGGATAAAACAAAGGTCCCTCATGAAGATCAATGACCCACGGTAGACATAACAGAGAAGATTCAATTTGGTATTCTGCTGAAACAGAAATACAAAAAATGTGACCATTATTTTCAAATAAATCAGTTCAAATATATATAGTAAAAAAATGTAATTTTTTTATAAACAGACTTTTTCTTTCTTCTGCAAAAATTAAGTCTAACTAATTTGGTTGTTTTTAGTTTTGTTTTACTTTTACAATGATTGATGTATAATTGTTTATAAAATGTAATATTTAGATTCTCCTTTTAAATACTACAATAGTAGGTAACTTTAAAAAAAAAATGTAGTGAGCATATATTTAATAGGTTGACTCACAAAATAGACACTAATTTCGTGTTAGTTTCGCGAAGGCCAAAATGTTAGCTTATAGTGAATAAATTTGGAAGATTAAAATAGAGTTATTTTGATAATCATTGTTCTTTAGTGAGTTTATATCATTTTATCAAAAAAAAAATTATAGCTTCTTTTTATATGCTACTTCAAGTAGAAGTTTGTATGTTATGGTGTTTAATTTTTTTTCTTTCTCATTTTTACTTTTATTATCTTAATTCCAAAATATTTAATATTAATTAAAAATATATTTTTATGATATTTTATGCTTATCAATTAAAAATTATATACTACTTCAAGTAGCAAATTATATGTTGTTGTTGTTGTTTTGTTGATTGAGGAGAAGGATTTCTGTTACACATTCTCACAAACTTTTGGGGGACAAAAAAAATATATTAACGGTGTTAGTATATTTGTAATAGAAAATTTAAACTTTTTGTAACAGAAATTTGATGGAATGACTATTTAAAAATGAACTCTACATTTGCAAGATGTAAACCAAACAAAAAAAAATTACGAGAACCAAAATAAAAAATGTTATAATTACAACGACTAAAGAGATATTTAAATCTAATTGAAAATATATTTTTATGATATTTTTTTATATCAATTAATTCAACGCTAATCATTATCAAAAAACATCAAATTTAATTAATTGATTTATCCATTATCAACTAACTTATATGTTATCCGCTATAAGTTTATTCCACTATCAATTAAATTATCCGCTATTTTTTACCATTCAATGTCTTAATGCCCAAAAACACGTTGCATACCGAAAAAGGAATAAAAACAAAAATGGACCAGTTACACTTACAACAACAAAAGCTGATCAATTTGTTCATAAATTTCAACTTCGTCAAAGAAAGCCTTATGATCCAACTCCTTCAAAAGATGTTGGCGCAAATTCTTCTTCAAACAAAATGCAAAGTTGGACGGTCACAACTCTTTAAATTTATGTGAATATCAGAAAATAGGAACAAAAAGTCACCCACTTATCTAATAATAGTAAAGAAATATAATCAACCTTTAAAAAGCATAAATTTTTTCTTTGCTGATATGATTCTTTACAATACAATTGTTTATAATATCTCCAATAAATTCATTTGGATTCTTTCCATAATCAATTAAACAAAGGGTCATGTTTACCCGTGTCTTTAGTGCACTTGTTAAGGAGTTAAAAAGAAAAACAAAAGACAAATATTGTATAAAAAAAAAAATCAAAATTTAAAATTTTTAAGGAGTTGAATGCAAAACTTTCAAAATTAAATTTTCACTTTTAGTGTATTAACAAGTACTTAGGGCACTTGTTAGCATTTCCCTTAAACAAAATCCAACAATATAGCAACAATTAAATTCAAATTAAAAAAAAAAGTAAATAAAACATATAAAATGGTGAAATACTCAAATCCTGTTCTTAGATTTGCAGTTGCAGTTGCAGTTCTTAGATTTGCAACTGTCAAATCCTGTTCATTGTGCAAGAGATTACAACAACTATACAATAAAACCAAATAGTCCTAATAGAATATTTTATTTACTTTTTTTCTAATTCCAGAAAAAAATTACCACTAAGTTTTCCATATCCGCTTGAAGATCCACCTTTTACCAAAGTCTTAGGTTGACTTTGATTTGTGTCTGTTCTATGGGAAGGTTTCAAATCAATGAGTAGTTCCCCAGAAAATTCAAGCTGTTCATTTTCAACAATTGCGGGTGTAGAGGAATTCTGATGAGGTAGTGAGGGGAGAGACTTCCCAGAGTTAGCAGTGTCATCTAACAATTTATTCCTTAGATGGCAAACCATCAGAGTTGAACCGCCGGGTAAGCATAATGCTCTGCGAATATCAGCTTTTACAGGCAACCTGCGGGCTCTACCTTTGGTATCCACCTGTGCTATTGATGAAAAACCCTACATTTGTGGGGAGAAAATGTTGTAATGCCAGAACTAAAGAAGCACCTTTTGATGAATTAAAACTATGCATCTAAATTTGTAAATTTGGCAAACTATATTAATATCATTAAATATTTATCATACTATATTATTAATCTTGGCAAAAATGTAAAGTTTTTCTTGCAAGGATATAACAAGAAATCAAACACAATGAAGTTCTTGCAAGGTTGATCACGAAATTTACAGTATAATCTTAGACTAAAAAATGAATGAAAATCAGTCATATATAACAAACAACCAAACTCAACTCTACATATTAGGAATGTACTGTATTGTCTTTAGTATTGCTTCGGTAGTGTGGCATTGGGCGAGCTGTCCTTAGCCCAATCCACAGTATCTTCCAAAGACTTTGTGTTAGAGTCAATTGCAGATTGTTAAAAACTATATATTCTGCTCTGACGCTAACTAACACTCTCACGAATGCTCCTCTCAGTTTCTATACTTGTAATACTATGATCTTCTCAAAACTCCAGAGAAATTTTGTTTAAAAGTTACCTGTTTAAGCCAAAACCCTTCAGATTCTTTGTCGTCTCCCAAACAGAAAATAGAGCGAATGCCAACATTTTGAAGTCTCTTTCGTAGCTCTAGAAACAATACATGACCATAGCCCTGCAGCATATTAACTAACAATTAACTAAGAAACCTTATTTGAAGGAGTAAGTTACAGTTATTTATTGCGAGCACTTAAAGATATATGCAAAAAGACAACAGATGACATGAGTAGGAAAATTCAGAAAAGACTTAAAATTTCATATAGATGGCTGCAGCTCAAAGTAATTGAAATGCACATAAGAGTATAAGACTTCTTTAAGAAACATAATCTTGGAGTTGACGCGAAAAATTCAAATAAGTCACAAAACATTGGAGCACTTGGAAACAAGACAACCAAGTAAGTTTTCACTATACTCGCTTGCACTAACACTTTTTACTGAGAATACATATCATGAAGGTATCTAATTAACTTCATTATAAGCTAGAAAAACAAGCAAATTACAACTAGAAGTTAGAAATAAACAGTGTTGTTGAATACCAGCACTATAGTGTAGCGGAATTTGAACAAAATGCTATTGTTCTGCGATACGTTGTTTAGTACAAAATATTGTCAAATAGCGGCTATAGCACTGTCATAATGGAATTTGAACAAATCGTTATTCTCCGCGATCAGCAATTGATAACACCGGAACTAAAGCAGAAGCTTTATATAAAATCTTGTAAACAAAATCAAAAGAAGGTTACACTGACTAACCATTGCACGTTTATTTCTTGAAACTAACTCCAGGTGTGACATTTTCATAAAAAAACTTAACAGGAAAGGAAAAAAAAAAAAAAAGGAATATATAAGAATACAAGCAGACCTTGTGTTGATAGATTGCATTGACAGCTGCAAGTGGGATCTCAGCATATTCTGTATCTGCAGGGATGATTTGATAAGTAATTGCAGCTATAACCTGTAAAATGATGAAAGTGAGTTAAAAGCTGAGATGTTATTATACGCATTCTATTATATTTCTCTAATTTCCACTACTATGTATTTGATGTCTAGCTCAAATTAGACGATACTACAGAAATATTATTTTCTTTTATTTCTATGCCATATGGTCTTAGAATGAAAAAGGAGAGTATATGGAGAGATCAATCAGGACTATTATTGAGATTTGAGACAATGTCAACCCACTTGTACAACCAACAGTACATCCAATGATGACTAATGTAAATACTGCTATAATTTGATACGCGATCACAAAGACTCAAAGAATCTTGGGGCTAAAAATGTAAGGCTTTCTGTTTAAGAAATAGAGACGGGCTCTGCTTAATTTGGAGATGTACTTGGCTGATTTTTAGTATAGTGCAGCAGAGGTTATTTATGGCAGCACAGTAGAATACCAAAATATGGAGTTATAAAAATAAAACACATATACAAAATGAGCCTTCTAATTTGTCACATAAATATAGTCATCAAGCAAATACCTTTCCTGAATCTCCAGCTGAACTAGATTTCAGAATAAAAGAGAATACTGTAAGTAGCTAAACACCACCTTTTAAGTAGCTAAAAAACACTGATACAGAATAAAACCTACAGTTAAACACAGCACAACATGCTCACAAAAAGAATACTGTAAATAATTGATTTTGTCTATCTTAGGGTTTTACAAAACCAAATGCATAACTGAATCCAAAACACTTTAATGACAATGAAGAACGTAATTTGATTATCAGAGTTGAACAACAAAAAACCAAATATGAAAATACCAACCTATGACGACGTTCTGGACACGGAGGCGACCCAGTTGAAAGAACGAACGGAATCAAAACGAACGACAGCGAAAAAAAATATTGAAATCTGTCAGACAACCGTGCGACCATCCCAGATCACAAGTGAACTGAGAATATAAGGACACAGTAGTACGATCCTATAGAACAGATCCTGTTCAAGTAAGGTCGTGACTGTTACTCATTTCGACGGTTATATAAATACTTCAGTTTTGTTATGTGTTGACGATGTGGGACTAGCACTCTGACGTGGGGCTGGACCTAACATTAATTTTCTTCATAAGTGTTTGATATTTTCAACTACTTCCATAATTGTCAAGCAACATATGTAGCAGATAACATTTGGAAAGAAAACGAAAGAGATCATAGAAAGCGTTATCAATTTTGATTTTTTTTTTTTATCTAAATGACAATGTCTTACGATCCTCAGAGAGGAAACTTATTGCTCCTCAATGCAATCGAGCAATCTCTCTCTTTTGATTTTTTTTTATTGATAAATAAAAAATCATATTATTTATAGTATAAACGTTTTTCATAAGATATTTTTGTAACAGAGTAAAGTTGGTTGATCAGTCAAATAATTTTTATTGAAATAGTAAGTTATTAGGTAAACAAGTTGATAAAGGTTTATGGTAATATCATTACTTGTTTTCTCTATCAAATTTTCTTACAAGTGTTTATGCAAGTTGATATGCTACATAATAAAGGTATAGAATGAAACTATAATCAAAATAGGTCATTGCTTATGAATCATGATAGTTTTGTTCCTTGATTATTCATGTTAAATATTAATTAACTCGTTTAAATTTTTTTCGTTATAGACGTGAAACATAACTCATTGAAAAAATTATTGCAGAAGTATGAAAAATGTTTACAAATAATACGAAAGCTGACATGTATGCCATTTGTCAAGGTTTAATCACAATTTGGGATTTGGGTTACCGGAAATATACTAGTTGAAATTGATTCCTTGGAAGTTATTTAAGCACATTGAGGTGAGGCCGATATTGAGCGTGATGCCTATGGTAACTTGGTGACTGACATACCCTCCCTCATGCAAAGAAATTGGTCCTTAAGTTTGGTCCATTCTCTCAGGGAAGATAATGCTTGTGTAGACATTTTAGCGAGACTTGGAGCTGAGCAGCATGAGGTCTATATATTGCTTCCTTGCTTATGCACCACAACAGCTTCAGCTGTCATCGATGGATGATGCCATGCATCTTCAAACTTCCTTGCATGCAGTTCCTTGTTTCTCATTTCATTTTTTCTCTTCTTCTTGCATGACAAAAGTAGTTCTAAGCATGGTAATTTTTTATTTGGATAAAACAAAGGTCCCTCATGAAGATCAATGACCCGATAGACATAACAGAAAGATTCAATTTGGATTCTGCTGAAACAGAAATACAAATGTGATCATTATTCTCAAATAAACCAGTCCAAATATATATAGTAAAAAAAAATGTAATTTTTTTATAAACAGACTTTTTTTTTTCTTCTGCCAAAATTAAGTCTAACTAATTTGGTTGTTTTTAGGTTGTTTTACTTTTACAATGATTGATATATAATTGTTATAAAAATGTAATATTTAGATTCTCCTTTTAAATACTACAGTAGTAGGTAACTTTTAAAAAAAAAAATGTAGTGAGCACATATTTAATAGGTTGACTCACAAAATAGACACCAATTTAGTTTCTTAGTGCCAAAATGTTAGCTTATAGTGAATAAATTTGGAAGATTAAAATAGAGTTATTTTTGATAACCATTGTTCTTTAGTGAGTTTATATCGTTTTATCAAAAAAAATTATAGCTTCTTTTTATATGCTACTTCAAGTAGAAGTTTGTATGTTATGGTGTTTAATTTTTTTTTTCTCATTTTTACTTTTATTATCTTAATTCCAAAATATTTAATATTAATTAAAAATATATTTTTATGATATTTTATGTTATCAATTAAAAATTATATACTACTTCAAGTAGCAAATTATATGTTGTTGTTGCTGTTGTGTTTGATGAGGAGAAGGATTTGTTACACATTCTCACAAACTTTTGGGGGACAAAAAAATATATAACCGTGTTAGTATTTTTGTAACAGAAAATTTGATGGAGAATGACTATTTAAAAATTGAAAGTATATTTGCAAGATGTAAACCAAACAAAAAAAAAATTACGAGAACCAAAATAAAAAATATTATAATTGTAAGGACTAAAAAGATATTTAAACCTAATTGAAAATATATTTATTATGATATTTTTTATTTATCATTAATTCAACGTTAATCATTATCAAACACTTCAAATTTAATTAATTGATTTATCCTTATCAACTAACTTATATGTTATCTCCGCTATAAGTTTATCCACTATCAATTAAATTATCCGCTATTTTTGTACCATTCAATGTCTAATGCCCAAAAACGTTGCTATACTAAAAAGGAATAAAAACAAAAATGGACCAGTTACACTTACACAACAAAAACTGATCAATTTGTTCATAAGTTTCAACTTCGTCAAAGAAATTATGATCCAACTCCTTCAAAAGATGTTGGCGCAAATTCTTCTTTAAACAAAAATGCAAAGTTGGACGGTCACAACTCTTTAAATTTATGTGAAATATCAGAAAATGGAACAAAAGTCACCCACTTATCTAATAATAGTAAAGAAATATAATCAACCTTTAAAATCATAAATTTTTTCCTTTGCTGTCTGATTATGGATTCCTTTACAATACAATTGTTTATAATATTCTCCAATAAATTCTATTTGGATCTTCCTAATCAATTAAACAAGAGGGTCATGTTTACCCGTGTCTTTAGTGCACTTGTTAAGGAGTTAAAAAGAAAAAAAAGCAAATATTGTATGAAAAACAAAAAATCAATTTAAAATTTTAAGGAGTTGAATGCAAAAACTTTAAAATTAATTTTCACTTTTGGTGTATTGAACAAGTACTTTAGGGCACTTGTTAGCATTTCCCTTAAACAAAATCCAACAGATAGTGGCAACAATTAAAATTCAAAATTAAAAAAAGTAAATAAAAACATATAAAATGGTGAAATACTCACTTTACAATTCTATAGGAACGTGGATGTTGTTTCAGTGTATAAAATAAAAGTAAAAATGAGTGACCTGAAATGTTTGCACTTTTCTTGCCAATTTTACCATGTTTATCAAGCTCCTCAACAAACCACTTCCTGAAATTTTTAATACATTACCAATTTTTGACATGTATGTTAAGTAAAACAAAAAAATATGCATTAGTAACGACATTAAAGTAAAGTTGTTGGATAAAGTCTAGTTTTTTTCTGAATGGAAGATTCTTGAATCGTTATTTTTCATCATAGTGATTCATATCGGAGCTATTAATCGAAACCATAAACCTTTATCACAATGTCACACAGCCACACTAGTTCAATTCTATAGAAACAGATCATGTGTCAACACAGACGAAGGTCGTGATCATTCTTCTTCGCACTCATGTATATAAACACTTTTGTTTTCATGATAAATGTGGGACTAAAACTATATACTACTCTTTCGTTTTGATATATAAATAAACCACACTTACGACACTTGAAGACATTTCAGCTTGTGTAACACAACTATAATAAAAGTCGCAAGTTGGACTTTATATTTGAAAAAAATTTGAAGCTGATATTTATGATGTAATCTGCAGCAGTCGAATTTTTTTTTAATATTTGTAAGTTGGCTTTATAAAAAAGGAACAAATGAAATGGAAAAATTTGTAATAAAATAGAATGATTTTATTCTAAAAATTATAGTTAAAACAAGGTGGTGCATATACATCTTTTTTTTTTAACATGCAATCATTACACAATAATTTCAAATTTGTTAGTCCTAACTTATTCTCACTCAAATTATTGTCAAATGTTATTAGAGAAAGTCTAAATTCAAGTCTCGACGCAATATTACAGAGTTTTTTTTTTTTTTTTTTGCGAACAAACTCTTCTTAGATGGGTATTCAGTTTATAGCGTAAAGTGAGTAATTTCAAACCAATAAACAAATAAATTAATAGGTTAACATTAGTATTATATACAACGTCCGTGTATAGTAGAAAATAGAGAAAATCAAAGTCCAAATAAGATGGAAAAGAATACTTGCTGAAATGGCCAATGTTTGGATAAAAATGAATACTTTTGCAAGCAAGTTACTTAAACTCAACCAAAATCATTGGCAATATCCAACATATGCCTTATTAGAGTACCTTTTGAAACCTCATGTTGACGATTTAGTTCAGTAAGTCATGCCTCCAAGTGAAGGACAAGTTTTCTAACTAGATTTTATTCTAACTAAAAACTAGTTAATTTACATAAATGAAGTAAAGCATCTTATATACAGAGATATTTTATTATACCAACATCAAAAGACCGTTAGCATCCCTTATAAGGATCTGCAAATTGGGAGGCTTCCAAGTCAAGCTCTTGTCCATAAACACAGTTCAAACAACTCACTACTGAAAGTCTTTATACCTTTCTTTGAAGCCATCATTGTTCTTTAATATATCTTCTTCGAGTCACATTAGTTGTTTGTTGATGTTTCATTTACTTTTTCGAGTCACACTATAACATCAAGAATTAACTGATTTGTCAAACAGTGGTCTTCAGTTCCTCAACAGGGAAAAGGAAACCAAATTGTGCATAGATGTGTTACAGTGAAGTGAATAAGATGTATCATTAAATGCACTTAGTATAGGACATGCACATGCAAGTCACTCCTGGAGAAAATGACTGCACCCAAATGAATCATAAATGATTCATCATATGAATATTTCTCTAATTGTAACAGCTTAGAGCACAAACTAAAACAAAGTACATGCTTAGCATAAAGGAAATTGAATGAGTAATGCAAAAATAATAAATTGATATGTAAGTGGACTACGAATTTTTTAAGCCATAGAACTTACATTACCACCAGCAGACCTAACAATGGCAGACAGAGTTTCTGCAGGAGTTTGAACATTAGCTGCAATACATATATTATACCCCTTAACAAAGCATGGGGAGAAGCTTTTGCTCAGAAAACTGCACTTCTTAAATCCGATTTGTACTTCAACAAATAATCCTCATCATTCAGTATGTGGGGCAATTCATCTGCATATTCATTTTAAGATTGTGTAAGCTCTCTTGAATTAATAATCAATATAGACAAGATAGTTTGATCCAGC
The DNA here is from genome assembly GCA_002896235.1 of Cicer reticulatum. Lineage (NCBI taxonomy): Eukaryota > Viridiplantae > Streptophyta > Magnoliopsida > Fabales > Fabaceae > Cicer > Cicer reticulatum. The sequence continues at coordinate 1,972 of PGWS01038475.1, read as the reverse complement.
ATCTTACCAACAAATCTGCCTTGACGAAACTTTCTTTTAACCAAACTTGATGAGACACCCAGCACTGTGTGTTACCATATCTCCTTGTTATAATTATTATTAATCAACACAATGAATGCATGTAAGAATGAGATAGGGCAAAGGTGAGTAAATTAACAATGGACACCAGAAGCAATAAATTGAAAGATGACACCAGTCCTGTGAAATACACGTTTCAATGGCGAATTTGAAATTCAAAACTGGTATATATATTTTCCAACATCAAATAATGAATTCTTAAATGACCAAAATTAATCTACTTCAAACATCTAAGTTTGACAGATTGGGCATACAACTGAATTGAGGAAAATTGAGCAACTCAAAAATACGAAGGTTTGCATTTGCAATAATAATGACTCTGACAACAAGATGTTAAGTTAGCATTAAATGCTGCTGAATAGATAATATTCTTTACAAGAGAAACATAAGCGAAATTCATACCCTAACAAGATTTAGGGAAATGCACTTCCAAATATTTATTTAAAAACCAAGGGATACCAAGATTTCAATTAACTGCAAATTTTTAGACAATTAAAACTTGATTTCAAATATAAACAAGATTTAAGTGTTTAAAATTATCCTGCTGACAGGTTGAACCTACCCTGAACAGAGCGTGGTACAGAAATTCAGAGTTTTTCTCACACTTTTCCTGTGCATCATGTGTTGTCGTGCTTCCATCAGAGGCAATAGTTCCACCAAGGTCTTCAATCACCTATATGTAAAACAATGTCTAAGAAATCTTGACCCCATAATTTAATTATTTTCCAAGGATCTATGAAAAGAAAATTAGGAATCACAAAAAATTAGCCCTCTCATATTTCCCTACCATATGTAATAAACCAAACCTTGAAAAGAAAGAATGTTACATTTAAAAGGCAGAGATAAGATTTCAAAATAAAAATTATAAGTTAAAAAAAATAATACTCATCATATACTAAAGAAATAAATGTAATCATCATTACTAAAGAATTTATAAAAATATGGGTAATTAAACAGACCTTTGCAGCTGTGTTTTCTTAGCATCATCAGTGATATTTATCATACAAATGATTCTAAGTATTGTTTAGTCGACGGCAGTTCTGAGTTGGCAGAGCTTCTAAATGCAAAAGGTCTCCAATACAATTTTCAGACTTTTTGTAATCAACACTCACCGGTGAGGGGGCTTCCACAAAACAAGGATTGACCTATCACCAGCCTCTTGGATAAGACCCCAGCTAGAATCTGATCGGCAGTCAACTAACGCGGCTCCCTTTCACCCTCTTTGACTTCACATGAGGATAAGAGGGCGCTTCCTCAGGCCTCTTCGCAACTTTTGAAGATGAGAACAATTTACTACGACATTAGGCATAATTTCAACATCCTTGAACAATCTGCACCCATTTGCCTGTCTATCATCAATGCTCTGGCCGAAGAGAGTGGTCGTTGCAGTTGCAGCAGTTCTTAGATTTGCGACTGTCAAATCCTGTTCATTGTGCAAGAGATTACAACAACTATACAATAAAACCAAATAGTCCTAATAATATTTTATTTACTTTTTTTCTAATTCCAGAAAAAAATTACCACTAAGTTTTCCATATCCGCTTGAAGATCCACCTTTTACCAAAGTCTTAGGTTGACTTTGATTTGTGTCTGTTCTATGGGAGGTTTCAAATCAATGAGTAGTTCCCCAGAAATTCAAGCTGTTCATTTTCAACAATTGCGGGTGTAGAGGAATTCTGATGAGGTAGTGAGGGGAGAGACTTCCCAGATTTAGCAGTGTCATCTAACAATTCCTTCCTTAGATGGCAAACCATCAGAGTTGAACCGCGGGTAAGCATAATGCTCTGCGAATATCAGCTTTACAGGCAACCTGCGGGCTACCTTTGGTATCCACCTGTGCTATTGATGAAAAAACCCTACATTTGTGGGGAGGAAAATGTGTGTAATGCCAGAA